>CAJQZN010041313.1:47028-85665 GCA_907164685.1 Colias eurytheme
TGTCGATCAGTATGTAGCATATTTTCTTACGAATTTTCTGCGCCTGTGTATAATATATTACGACATTTCCTAAAATTTGCTTGTATCTTTTCATAAATATATTTTTTTGCTTTTTTCTTATAGAGAGTCTCTATTACTCTATGTACCTGAGGACTCCAATCCTTACTACAAGTACAGAGTAGCACAAATTGTGGCTCACGAAACTACACACATGTGGTTTGGTAACTTGGTGACTTGCCATTGGTGGAGTAATACTTGGTTGAACGAAGGATTTGCTAATTACTTCCAAGATTATATCACAGCTTTAGTAAGTAACATTATCTACACATAGTACACTTATGTTTTTTTTTTCATTTTGCCCAGATTTCTTTTCCAATTGTTCATTTTATGTTAATTGTAAACAAATACTAATTGATATATGACTTTACTCTTTTTGGTTATAGATTGAACCTAATGTTGGAGCTGCGAATATGCTTGTCATAGGATCAGTTTACTCCGCATATGACGCTGATGAAGACAAGACTGCAGTTCCCATAACAAATAATGATGTCAATTCACCAGCAGAAATCAGTGGCCATTTCGGCACGATTACCTATCAAAAAGCTGGTTCTGTTATTCGAATGATGCATCACTTTTTAGGAGATGATGCTTTCAAATATGGCTTATATTCATATTTGGATCAAAAGTAATACTTTTATCATGTTTTATTTTAATTATTTTAAGCACAAAGATACCGAACCGGTTAATGTACGTTTCATAATAATAATTAAAGGACCTAATTCAAGAATTAGGGATCAAGAACCCAACCAATTTTTGCCTCAATTTTAATTTAATTGGAAATAATATGAATAGATAACACATAAATAGTGTTTTATAAATTGAATTTTCCAGCAAATTCAAGCCAAGTTACCCAGAGATGTTATATTCTGCGTTAGAAGATGGTGCGTCCACTTTTAACTCCCTTGCGGCATTCCCTGGTCACAACTTGACAAGTGTCATGAGTTCGTGGATATCCCAAGCCGGGCATCCAATTTTACATGTTGAGGTTGATTATGAAACTGCAACAGTCTCCCTGAAACAGGTATTATACAATAGCTCAGTATAAAAGAAATAAGAGTATAAATTACACAGTTATGTATTGTTAAACAGGTTCCAAGCGAATTAAATTAAAACAAAAGATTGCAAATAACTATTTACACTACGCTATCGCTAAACGATCATATTTCGGCAGATAGTGATTGAAAATATTAAGATGTTATTTATTAACAGGAACGATTTTATACTAAATCATCAGAGAGTTCAGATGAAGTGTATAAAATTCCCATAACATACACAACAGGCAGTTCACCTGATTTTGAAAACACCAGGCCTGTTTTTGTTATGGATGCTGAAGAAGATGAAATAAAAGTAAATCAAACGGAAGAAAATTGGATTATTTTTAATGTACAGGAGACAGGTATTAATTCAAATACAATAAAATAATAAAGATACGTTATTATAATGATAAATTGTTAAGTACGTGTTTACTGCAATTTTATCTGATTAAATACTACTTATAAATTTAATTACCAGGCGTTGAAATTATGAAGCAGCTATGTAAATAAGATTATTTACACGCTTCATATAACTGCCTGCTTCCATGTTTTTATTATACTGCTTACGTATGAAAACTAATTTTAAGAAAACAATAAAAAAAATCATGTACATAGTTACTATTCAATAGATATACATATGCATAAGCATACTTCAAAAGGCTTTTAGTTTTCATTATGAACTTTGAACATAATATACATAATATCTGTGTATTAATATTTTAATTTTACTTGTATTTCTAAAACGAAAGGGCCGTTAAAAATACTCTACTCCATTATTACTTAGTTATATTTATCAATAATCTTAGGGATGATATTTACTAAAAATTCATGATGAGTTACACCATTTATATATTATAACAATATTAATTCTTCAAACTTATAACGATAATATTATGTACAATAGTATCATGTGATAGTATTTTATAAACTTCATCCTTTGATTAATTTGTAGGTTTATATAGAGTGAATTATGATGACAAAACGTGGAAGTTGATAATGAACCATCTCAAAAGCAATAAAAGGGAAGAAATACACCACTTAAACAGGGCTAAGGTAAGTCACAGACTACCGACTAGAGATAAATGCTACGTTAATATAATTCAATCACAATACAAACATTAACAAAAATACGAAAATAATCATGAGATATTGATATAATTTTAATTTCTGAATCTAAATTAATGGAAAGACCTCTTGCATTTTTAACTTTTCCTGTAATATCATGCACAATATATAGAAAAAAAAAGACGTGTAGCACTCGGGGACTGCCGCGGTAAAGCTATTGCATAGCATGCCTTCAAGCCACACCTCCGTGTCCGTCGGAGTGGGGAGCGTGAGGTTATTTCGTTACGGAATTTCTGGATTCGGTCCCCGCGCTCAAGGCCCGCGATATGCAATAGCTTAAAAATTTGAACATAAATAATAAAAAAAACCGCAAGTACTAATACTATTAACTAAGGCTTATAAAGTTTTCTTTAACAATAAGACACAGTTACTTGATACCCAATATTACGTATTATTTTAAAGTTGCATCACGTAGACACATTGATATACTTGTTCATACAACTATGATTAAGATAAATTTTATCTATTTCTTGCAGATAGTCAACGATCTATTTGCATTTCTGTATGCCGATGTGGTGGAATTTCATTTGATTCACGAAGTTTTAGAATTTCTGGAAGAAGAAACAGATTTTACTGTTTGGTACGCTGTTATACGAAATTTGAAGGCGCTGAGAAATAAATATTTGGGCAGTAAAGCTTTGAGTCAAATTGATGTAGGTATACCTGATTAAAAGTTTTTATTTCAAATCGTTCAGTATTTTTACAAGAAAACATTGTAAACATACAAGATAAGTAATTCATTGTAATACAGATCATGGCGATATTATAAAACTTAAGAAAACATTTATTTAAATTGGATATCATATTTGTTCAAGTATGGCGAACGCTATGTGATTAAAATTGTTTTAAAGGATTTTAACATTAGATACTTCTATTTTTAAGGCATATTCCTTAAAACTGATGGATATTGCTATAAGTAAAGTTGGATACGAAGTCAAAGAAGCAGATGATTTTGAGACTTTAAGGAATAGAATGCAAGTCCTGGAATTCGCTTGTAAGATTGGACATAAAGGTTGCATTGAGAATACTTTGGCGGTATACAAAGAGTTCAAAGATAATGGGAAAGAGTAAGTTCATATTCAATCTATAAAAAATAGTTATTTACATAAAATATGCCACAGATGAACTCTTTATTACCGTACCAATAGACTTCAAATTGTATTTAATTTGGCCACACATTAGTTTATTTTAGAAGTGCTTCCTATATTTTATTAGCGTTACCAATGAGATAATAATTTTTACAACATAGTATTTTATTCTCAGAGGCTACTAACGCATTATTTTAGTTAGTTTGTCCGTAGCTAACGGGTCACTTATGACTTACTAGTAGGTATTCACGTGTGTCAAAAAATTCTCAGTTAGTAAGTTCTTGAATGATTGATTCATTCTACATTTCTCATTATCAATGATTGTATTGCAGAATTTCACCAAGCTTGCGTCCCGTTGCATACTGTACTGGCTTGCAATTTGGGGATGGTGATGATTATGACTTCATGTGGAATAGAATGGCTAAAACTAATGTGGCCAATGAAGCTCGCACTATTGGTGAAGTACTGGGCTGTACTACGGATGAAGAGAAGCTGAGAAGGTTAGTCTAATTGAGGTTTAATAATTAAATAAATAATAATAAATAATAATAAATCTTAATCTCAATTATTGAGATTAAGATTTATTATTATATAACATAAGGGTCAAATTGCCATGATGGCTGTAATATCTTTGACATACTATATCAATACCTATATCATCTAGATATATTTATATCTCTTATCTCAAGAGATTGAACTATTTGTGGTGAATTTGATAGGTATGCGTCTCTTTATCTCTCATATACATAATTTAGTTGTTTATATTATTAATTTGAGTATATTTTCAGTATATCACTATATCCTTTATACAACAGGGTTTGTAATTAATGTTTATATATTTGCTTTTTATGGTATTTTCAGCTTCCTTGTATCCATGCTTGTGGAAGACAGTCCTATTCGCGCTCAAGACCTAACCGTCCCTCTTACTGGTGTTCTCTCTAACTACAACCATGTTTTTATTGTTCTGGACGAATTGGATAAGAATATAACTTTATGGAAAACAATGTAAGTTTGTTAATATACAATGAAGTCGGTTCCCGCTGTTTGTCCCAATGTATGCTTAGATTTTTTAAACTAGACAACGGATTTTGATTTTTTTTTCATTTTAATATATTGAAATGGTAAATTATGGATAATGCAACTTTGTTTTTTCACAGTTACTCATCTTTAGATAGCGTTCTACCACAAATAGCATCTGCTATGCATACTGAAGAAGAATTAGATAAAGTAAGTCTAAATTATCTACTTTAATTTTATTTAAAGTTTTATTGCATTTAGGGCCGATTTTTCAATGCTTGGATAAAACTTATCCGTCCGAATAAAGTATTACACGATAATATTAAAATGTCACGTAAACTGTCAAATACGGGCACTTAGAATACGTTTTTAAAATGGTAGTTTTATACATTATTCGACGAATAAGTTTTATCCAAGCATTGAAAAATCGGCCCTTAAAGGTAAGTAGATATAAAAACAAAATAAAATTTTGTTTTCCTCTATATAACCATAGATAATATTAATATATACTTAATACTATACTGTAGGTATACACTATAGCGACCAACCAAAGAATTTCAACAAACTCTTGTCAAAAAATACATGGTTATGTGTAAACATTAACATATAAGTTTGTTAATATTTAATTTATTTCCAAACATTTCTCCTAAGTCAACAGAAAGGTTCATTAGTGAAAATAAGCATTGAATCAGTTTGCATTAGTCCAATGTGTGTCCACTGAGCGATGTTTGACAAACGGTCATTTGGGTCAGATAGAACAATTAGCTGAAAGGCCAATTAAGGGAAGAGTCATCAGTTTTTATTATGATGGAAGGGCCACTCAGGTGCCTACGGAGTACCATTTGCAAAATGAAGAACATTTTTAAATTCTTTGGGGACTGCGTTATTAAGTTTTGGTCGTGTTTTTTTATGTAATTATACACATTTGAAAATCTTAATATATATTATATACTTAATAATAAAAAAAATAATATTACGATTGAAGAAATTCGTTCAATACAAATAAAAATAATACTTTTAAGTTGTTCACAATATAAAATGCTTGCCAAAGAAAGAAAGTTTTATCGGCAAAACATTTACAAGAATAGATAGATTATTTAGAACACACGTCAACAAAAAAAAGTATTTTTCTATTACGTCAAAAGGTGTATTTCAGTATTCCCCGCCTATTAAATCTAACCAAAGCAAGGACAGTCTTGTAAATAATAATGACCTACAAATGCATCATTACAATCTTAGAGAATCGTCCATGATTCACTTGGCAGAGCGCCCGACTTGCGAATTTAATTTTAGACTTTTCAAAGTCGTTTTACTATGGTGATAATTTGTATTTTTAGAATATTATTGTTATGTTGCAAGCATTCGTTCAAAATTTTAAAACCAAGAGTAATTCACATAACTCTACCTATAGGTACTTACATAATTATCTTCTTATAAATAACTAGCAATTTTTTACCTTTTTCATTCTGTATTATAATGTCAACAATATTTAGATACATTGCAATACGAGTTATAAATAAAGAGTATAACAGGTTCTAGCAGATACTATTAAATATACTAACAATTATAATATTTAAATATTACGTTAGTTAATATAATTTGGCAAAATTATGCTTTTTATATTATATTAGGTGACTACTACTAGTAAATTATCTGTGATATTACGTTGATTTTCATTCATAATATTCAGATTACGAGATGTACCTCATTTAATAATATATACTCATTTGGACTCCTGCCATTAATAGTACGAAGCTACTATTAAGGCGTTACCCGGCAATTTCGACTATGTTCAACCTCTATAAAGTCTGGTACAACATAAAGCACAATACCGAAAAAAATATATAAAATAGGATGGTCTTTGATCTTTAATTTCTCGCGAGGACTTTGTTCCAAAGTTAATAGATTTCTAGAAAAAAAATGTGCCGTGGTCATCGATTTTTCGCAAATACTCTATAAACTTCGAAACCTGCTGACTTAGAGCTCTGAAAATTTTATGTTTAATAAATTATCAGTTACACAACAGTCCCTGACGAGGATTTTTTGTTTCACTGATTGGTATCTTTTTAAATACAAAATGCGAGGAAAAAAGAAGGTGCAGCGGGAGAGGTTTGAGATCCGACAAGTATGGTCAAGGTTATTAGCGCATGTATAAGAGATGACACTATGAGATGGTGGTTTTCAATGACAAAACAATCAAGTTGCTAATGGTTGAAAACACAAATGTAATGAAAATTAACAAGGTCGATACGAATTAGAGTTAATTTGTGTTTAATATGATCATATTTGCAATAATTTTCCTGATTTTACGTAATGCAAACTTGTTACTATGGAAATAGCGTAAGACTGAGTAGCTGATGTTCTGACATCAAACTTTAATTTAAATGGATAGTCTTAGTGGATAGTAATGTAAAGTAACAATGCAATTAGATATTAGGTGCGTTGCAAAGAGTCCTATAAAGAACTATTTTTTATAGATTTTTATTTTGTTACCTTTACCAGTTTCTAATCTGTGCTTTTACTAAGTTACTATTATTTTAAAAGTATTTATTGACTTGAAAAATATTGTTTTTTTTAATGTTAACAACCGATGTGTCAATGCGGTAGTGATTGTTGGTATGCATATGTTATACTAATAAATATATTAATACTAGCTTCCGCCCACGACTTTGTACGTGCATCGTTTTTCCCCGTTCCCGCAAGAATTTCGGGAAATCCTTTCTTAGCGGATGCCTACGTCTTAACATCTACCTGCATGCCAAATTTCAGCCCGATACTCCAGTGGTTTAGTATGTGCGTTGATAGATCACTATATCAGTCACCTTTGAGTTTTATATATATCCCCCCCGCCCGCCGCCCGCTCACGCGAGCAGTCGTGTTTTAAGTGCTTCGTCTGTTTTAATTTCCAATAAAATAGATAAAGTTGTCAAACAGTGCTAATTAATACATTAATATTATAAATAAAGTCATATCGAACAGTGGTGCTAATTTAAAACTCAATAACCAGTGATAAAAGTGAATATTAATCTCAAACAATTTAAAAAATAACAGTTGTAAAGTGGTAACGTTGTGTACGAAGTGAAAGCAAAGTGACCTTGAAAACATTACGCATCGTAATGTCTTGTTAAGTTATTGATTAGTTGTACGTTCTAAACACTTATTTCACGTTCTCAAGTACTGTCCATTTAGCTAAACTGTGAACCTTGTTAGTGGCGATCGAAGAAGTCCGGGTTCTAATCTCGCAGAGAACTTATATATATATATTTTTTTTTTTTTTTTTTCTTTTATTTTGCCAACACTGCTGGAGATGTCTATTCAACGGACACCGCCTAGTAACCAATTCCTTGCTACTACATCAAATTCTTCTATTCACTATAACTCGGATTCGGCCTTAAATCTAGCTGGGAATTCTTCGGTAGATGAAAATAATTATTTCTACATTACTAAGCGACAAAAACGTACCATCGACGACATTCAGGCCCAGTCTCACTCCCCAATTTCCGAAATAAAGAACATGTTTTCTGAAATTAAATCGAACCAAGAAGAAAAATACGATTCTATTAATAAAACCATGCTTACTATTATAAACCAAAATATGAGTATACAAACATCGGTTGCGACTTTAACTACCCAATATGAAGAATTATTAAAAAAGATGGCAACATTAGAAGCCGAAAATAGTTCATATAGGAATCAAGTACAATCTCTGGAAAATAAAGTTGAATACCTGGAAAATTTCATCAGAAAGTCAACCATTGAAATCCGTAACCTCCCTAAACAAAATTCGGAAAACAAATTAACCCTAACTTCCTCGATCCAACAATTAGGTGATACTCTTGGTTTGGAAACTCGAATAAGTGAATCAGAGATACGGGACATATATCGATTGAAATCGGAGGCTGTGGTTGTGGAGTTCACTACTAGTAATAGGAAGGAATCAATTTTGTACAAATTCAAATCTCTGAATAAATCATATCGCGAAAAGAAAGAGCCGCAATTAAACACGCAACATCTAAAGATCCCTGGTCCTCCTCGCTCAATCTTTATATCTGAGTACCTATCAAGTAAAACAAAAAGAGCATTTTATATTGCTCGGGAATCTGTAAAGAATAAAACTATTTATGCTACTTGGACGTCTTTTGGAAAGTTGTATGTGAAGAAAGATGAAAAATCTACCCCAATCCACATTAAAGACGAAACGGAACTCCTTAAACTTGTCAAGTGACTAGATGTCATTGAAATCTGCATGCTTCCCTTAAAATTAAAAATTTTCTATCTGTTAAAACTAAAAATGTTATTACCTATTTTCTGTACCATTGTCTTTATTCGTAGCTTTATTTTATGTAATTTAATGTTTTTACTTTCTGTTTGTAATATTTTTTACGCTAAATTTACTTGTTTCACCAATACACACTTTCACAAACACTCTTCGCCACAAATTAACTCATACCTCCACTTATTTATTCAGAATGAAATGAAGTCAAATTTTTTGTTGAACAATCGTACTAAGTCTCCTTTTCATCATATTATTTATCATTGGATGTTGAACTCATTTCTCTTTCTCAGATTACTGATTCAAGCACCCGATTTTCGTGATCCCAGTGTAATAAAACATCTTATATCATCATTAAGCAAGTCACGGATATCTAGTGGCTTGCACATTCAATATCTTTTTTCAATTAATTAACTAAACCATGATTAATATTGATAATTTACACTCGGATCTCGATAAAATCTCCGTTGCTGAATCTAAAAAATGTGATATAGAGGATTTGATTCATATTCTCCCTACGAATTCATCCCTTACCATTCTCTCGCAAAACATCCGCAGCATCACCTGCAACATGTCCAATTTTCTTACCTTATTACAGCGCTCAAAAATATCTTGGGATGTACTGGTTCTTTCAGAATGTTGGCTCTCCCTTAATAAAAATATTCCGATCATTGAAGATTATAACCATGCTGCTACTTCCATGCATAAATCACAAAATGAAGGAGTCGTAATATATTACAAAAACAACCTAAGAGTTTCTGTCGAAGAACCAGTAGTTTGCGACGCTAATTGTCTTTTGCTAAAAATTGAACAAAACACTTGTATTTTAGGCATTTATCGTCCCCCTGGTCAGCGTTCCACTACTGACTTTCTAAACTCCATAAATATAGTTCTTAATAGTCTAAATAACTTCAATAATATTATATTGTGTGGTGACATCAACATAGACATAACAGAAGACAGCACAGATTCGCGTTCGTTTGAATACTTAAATACTCTAGCCAGTCATCGTATTCTTCCTGCTCATGTATTTCCAACCCATGGCAAAACTTGCTTGGACCACATGATGGTTAAAACTAAACTGGAAGCAACGTGTGTAGTTGCTGAAACCACTATCACTGACCATGAATCTGTTGCTTTTAGTATTAATCTCTATACTAAAATACGAAATCCTGTGAGCTATAAAACATTGGACTATGTAAATTTAGATAAAGCAGTTGGTGATATCAACTTCCAGGATATTTTATTAATTAATGATGTCGATGCCGCAACGGACTTGTTGGTAGACAGCTTGTCTCAAGCCGCTGTGCAAAACCTGAAATTGAAAACAACTTCAACTAAAAAAACAATCAACAAACCTTGGATTACGAAAGGACTGCTGCGTTGTATGCGTAATAGAGACAATCTATACAAGAAACTTAAAAAGGATCCTAATAATGAAGTGCTTAAGCAAACATATAAACGTTATAGAAACTTCTGTTCATCGATTTTAAAGAAGGCTAAAAGAAGTTATGAAAAACAAGCAATTGCCAAGGCTAACGGTAATATAAAAGAATTATGGAATGTGATTAAAAATATTAGTTGTATTAATAAGCCTGTGGATCATTCTTCCTGTCTAATATCAAATTCAACATCTCCTGTTGAAAACATTAATAAAGTAAATGCCTATTTCGCTAACATAGGAAAAAATTTGGCTGAAAAGAACATTTCTTTAAATCACCAAAATTCTCAACTAGATGAACATTATAAGCAATCTCCACCTTTATCATCTTTCGCTATGCTTCCCACGGATGAATCCGAAATTCTCCAGCTGATCAAGGGTCTTCGTGATAATTGTGCTGTAGGAAATGACTGTCTCTCGGGTAGATTGATTAAAAGATATGCTCATTTGCTTGCTCCTGTTCTCACTCATATATGTAATCTTTCGATTTCCGCTGGAAAATTCCCTACTGCTTTCAAATCTGCAATTATTAAACCCATCCATAAAAGTGGTGACAGAGATTGCGTGTCTAACTACAGACCGATTTCCATATTGCCTACTCTTTCAAAAATCTTAGAGCGTATAATTAATGTTCGTCTAGTTAAGTACCTAGAAGACAACAACCTTCTTTCTCCATCGCAATTTGGCTTCCGTCAAGGTCGATCTACAAATGAAGCTGTTCATGAAATAGTGAATTCTATAATTACAACAGTAGACAAGAGGAAGAAATGCCTGACAATATTTCTCGACCTAGCAAAAGCTTTCGACACGGTTTCTGTCCCACTTTTGCTTTCTAAGATGGAAAAACTGGGTATTCGTGGTATTGCCCTACAGCTATTCCATGACTATCTTTCTGATAGGAAGCAGAAGGTTAAGGTCAACTCTTTTTTGAGCAACGAACTTTCTGTTGACTTTGGAGTGCCGCAAGGAAGCATCCTGGGCCCAACTCTATTCTTGATCTACATAAACGAATTGGGAAGCCTTAACCTTACGAATGGCAAAATTATTACTTTTGCTGACGATACGGCAATGTTTTTTGAGAGTGATAATTGGAATGATCTCTTCATTACTGCTCAAATAGGGTTCAATAAGGTTAATTCATGGCTACAGAGAAATATTCTTACCCTAAATGCTTCTAAAACTAAATACATATGTTTCGCACTCAAGTCAAATGTGCTTCCACCGCCTTCTTTATCTCTAAAAGCTCATACCTGTGACCAAGAAAATCCCCTGTGCCTTTGTTCTCCGATTGAAAGGACTGAGAGTATAAGATATTTAGGAGTAATACTTGACCAATGTCTTACCTTCAAACCGCATATCAATGCCTTAGTGTCCAGAATGCGTAAACTTATTTATATTTTTAAGTCACTCAGACACGTTGCTGATCGTCGTGTCATTAAGATTGTATACAGTAGCCTGTGCCAGTCTCTAGTGGATTACTGCATTACCTCGTGGGGAGGTGCCGCTAAAACATACTTACTCGAATTGGAGAGAGCTCAACGTGCGGTACTGAAAGTAGCTGGAGGTTTTCCTTATCGTTTTCCCACTTTTGACCTGTACAGATTCTGGGACGTTCTATCTGTAAGACAGTCTTTTATACTCCAAACTGTCCTTAAGAAACACCAGCAACTTACGTATAATCCTGACTCGATAAAAGATAAGAGGCGAAAGGACACAGTATGTCACATGGTTAGATTTTATTCAAAATTATCTCGGAACTTCTATTGTTATCTCGGCAATGATCTTTACAATAAATTAAATAAAATTCTCAATATTTACCCTCTCAATCGATCCAATTGTAAAATCAAAATCTCTATGTACCTGAAAACCTTAAACTACGATGATACAGAAAAACTTTTATGCAACGTTATATAAAAAAAAAAATAACTATTTGCTTCCGCTTAAATTAATCCCCGTTTCTTTTGACTTCAGCAAAGACATTCTTCATTCATCAGCTCAGACTTCATTACAGACCTCACTATACACTCACTCATACACGCACACACCTATATACACATTCCACATACGCACATACACACACACAACAACCATCTATTTTTTTACTTGTTTTTAGTTATTTTATTTTTATACTATTTTACTGTTTCTTTTGTTTTATCCACAAGCTTGCTGCAAATTCTGCAAATTCTATCCATACGACTGCTACATTGTATTTTTGGATATACTAAGTGGGGCCTGGTGACCCGTACCACAGGTTCTACAGAACCCACTTCGGGCACCAGCTCTCATAAGGTTGCCTAATATATTATGTGTATTTTTCATTAATTGTCATTTTTAACCCTTGTGAGAGAGACAAATAAAGGTTTTTATTTTATTTTATTTATATATATATATAGATTTCAAATATTATGTTTTTCTATATTTTATTAAACAATTCTTTAAAAATAATTAACACAGCTGACAATACTTTCCATCTTTCAGTTCGAAGCCTGGCTGTCATCTTGTTCAGAATGTGGTGATACCGCCGTGTCCCTAGCCAGGAAATCCTTAGCCACAGCGAGAGAGACTACTTCATGGGCGAAGGACCATGAAGCCAGTATACTGTCCACTTTGAGAAGCCATGCTGGTGTTGTTACTGCGTCCTCTGTTACACTCCTATTTGGTGTATTGTGGGCTTTGATGTTGTAAAGTTTTAATCTATATTCAAAAATTTTATTATTCATTTAGTAGTATTTGCTAATTGTAATAAAGAAAATTATGGAAATGTTATTATTTTATTTAGATTGTATATGAATTCAAAACTAATTTCATAGGTTGTAGATACTTGAGATTTATTTTTAAACGTAAACAAACATTAAGTTAATAAAATAATAATTAAATATTTAATATTTAACGATATGTTAAAGGAGCATTTTAATCATTATCTTCAATTTACTATGTTCTCTTTTAAGCATAATGACCATAGCAATAAATCAAAATAAATTTATTTTATAATATTTATTTAAAATGTATTCTTTATTTAATGATAAGGTGATTCTTATAAAATGTATTTTGTTAGTATTAGGTAGGTAGATATTATTGAAACAAAATGAAGAGGTATCTCCACTAAATGTACCTAGTAATTATTTAAAATCCCAATTGGTATTATGTAAAACTATTGTTTAATTTTTAGAAGTGCAATAAACAATATTATTGTTAATACAATGCATTTTTATTTATTTACTCAAATTAAAATATCTGCTGGTTTATATGCGTTTAGTTGAATATATTTTTATCTATACTAATATTATAAAGCTGAAGAGTTTGTTTGTTTGTTTGTTTGTTTGTTTGAACGCACTAATCTCGGGAACTACTGGTCCGATTTGAAAAATTCTTTCGGTGTTAGATAGCCCATTTATCGAGGAAGGTTATAGGCTATATTTCATCACGCTACGGGCAACAGGAGTGGAGCCACGGGGGTGAAACCGCGCGGAGCAGCTAGTAATATTAATATTATTACCTACCTACTGTTCATTATTAAGTCGTATAATATTATATTATTACAGATCGTGCCGTGTGTAAAAAATGTCCTGAAATATTTAGATATTTATTTATTTACATCCTCTCTAAAATAAAGTTAATATTTAATTGATAAGGACAATATTTAGAATATAGGTCACGGTTACGCATTTAGGATCTACGTTCTGTTGAACAATTAGGTCATAACCATAACATCCTACTAATATGGATGTATGGTTACTCTTTCACGCAAATATGTACTACTGAAACGATTACCTATGATGAAATTTAGTAAATTTAGTTATGTAAGCAGCTAGACTGGGAAGACTGGGAATAAGACAATACCTCGAGAAAATAAAAATTAAATACTTACCTCAATAATGTATTAAAATTCACCATGTTTTGTTCATTGAGATAATATTACTACGTATGGAGGAGACACCACGAACAAAATCTGTGCGCCATTTTTTTGCTCTAACTAAGTTTTAAAAATTATTATCTAGTTAGGTACTTAACGATGAAAGTTATTCCTTTGCACTTTTCCGTATTATTTGTATTATTTGTGCAATATCGTAACACACACGAAGGCATGTTTGATGCGTTTCACTTTAAAACCATTAAAAAATACCGCTCAACATACGTCACATGACGTATGTTGAGTGGAACATAAGTGATGTAGGCGGTGTCGACTCCATATTAATATTATCTCAATGGTTTTGTTCATAATAATTCACCATGTCAATAATGTATTAAAATTCATCTGTTTTTTCATATTCATATATTTAAGATATTTCCTAATTTGATTCTGAACTCCTGAACGACAATCTTATTTATTTTTAATTTTAGCTAAGATGTCTGAAGTTAATAGATTATAAAAAAATGGAATTCGGCAAAACAATCAATAAAAATTTAACTCACATTTTTAATTATGTAATAACTTCAATAGCTTCAGAATAAGCTATATTACAGTACCGCACATAATATAATTAAATTTGAGAGTATGCAATACATCCGTTTTGCATACCATGTGGTAAATCACTCATATACACGGAAGAAGTAATTTAAAAGAGTGGGGACTCAGATCTATGTAAACTGGTAATGATTGACGCGCGCCAAAATGTGTAGCTGGCATGCAATACATAAACATTCGAATTTCGAACGCGCGTCCGATACAGACGCGTCTGTGATTTTTGCGCGGGAATAACAAATTTATTATCTGTATTCGGAAAACTTTTTTCTTTTTTGAATGCTAATTTTTTTTATTTTATTGTGAAAAAATGTTACTCCTTGCGGCCTTGTTTTTATTGTTTTCACCGTCTTACGGGTACATTTACGAAGAAGAATGTTTAAATTACACCATATACCCCGCGCAATATGAACTAACGATCATCCCGCACGTATTTAAAGACGGAACTTCGTATTTTGACTGTGAATTATTTATTACGGTCATTGTGAACGCGCCAAATATAAATGTCATTGAATTGGACGCGAAAGATATAGAAATTAAAAGTGGATCAATAAAAGTGATGAACGGTGTGAATGATTTGGTAAATCATTATCGACCTTATGAGTTTGATAATAAGAAGGGAAAATTGTACATATATTTAAAGGAGCCACTGCAGCAGTATAGCGTTTCAAGAACTCAGTATGTGATTCGAGTTTCTTATGTAAAATATGTGAATTCTAATAGTGATGGAATATTCATAGTTCCCTATGAGGGTAATGACGGAAAACAGACGTAAGTATTCTTTATTATTTTATTAACCATGTTTAAGGTCGACACAGAGATCGACTCCATACACGTGTTAGAAGAAATCCTCTTGATACAATGCTACTGCACATTTACAATCGTTACCGTAACTTTACAAATAATTTACTGAAGAAACTTAAGCGTGAATACGAAGTTTCCCTTCTGAGTGATAGTGCGGGCAATCCAAAAAAAACCTGGGAAGCCGTAAAGAATATTTGTAATTTATCTATTTCTAAAAGAGAACCGTCAGAGCTCTTGAACATCCACTGTTTAAATCCTTCTCAGTCCCTTGAAGCATGCAACAAACATTTTACTTCTATTGGAGAATCTTACGCAACACAGATATTAGAGAAGATTAAAGTCACTCAAGAAGATTTAGCTTCTACAATTTGTTTTAATAATTCTCCCGTAAACTCATTCTTTATGACACCAACTAACATACATGAAGTGGAATCATTGATAATGCAACTGGAGAACAACAAAGCTCCGGGTATTGACGGCCTGAACAATTTATTGGTTAAGCGGATCCGTCAAGAGATCCTCGGCCCCCTAACCTCAATATATAATCTTAGTTTATCACAGGGAATTTTCCCTGATAGTTGGAAAATTGCCTCAGTATCCCCAATTCACAAAGCGGGGGAACGTGACAACCCGAATAATTACAGGCCTATTTCTTTATTGGGTGTCTTCTCAAAAATTCTCGAAAAAATAGTAAATTCTCGTTTGGTTAAATACTTAGAGAGTAATAACCTAATCTCAAACCATCAATTTGGTTTTAGACGGAAGAAAAGCACAGCCGATGCAGTCTCCCTCCTCACGTCAATTGTTGCTTCGCATTTAGATTGCAGAAGAAGCTGTCTTTGTGTATTTCTCGACCTTGCAAAGGCATTTGATACCGTTTCTATTCCATTACTGCTTAGAAAGCTTGAGGGATGCGGTATCAAAGGCCACGCACTTCTGTGGTTTGAGAGCTATCTGAAGGGAAGGCTTCAGTGTGTTAAAATTGGAGACCAAAGAAGCTCAACGAGAGAGGTCAATTTTGGAGTCCCACAAGGTAGCATCTTAGGCCCCACCCTTTTTATACTTTATATGGACGACATTCACAAGGTCCCTCTATCTAACGCGGATATTCTCTGCTACGCAGACGATACAGCTGTCATATTCTGCGGTGAAAATTGGGATGAGGCTGTGTCTACCGCTCAAAAAGGTATGACTCAAATTAATTCATGGCTCGAATGCAATTTACTAACACTAAATGTAGATAAAACCAATTATATTTGTTTTCATAAAACTTCAGTTTCGGCACCCTCTTTATGCGACATGATAGAGTTTCCGCAAACAGGGACGGCTAATCTTTCAATTAAAAGAGCTCAAAAGGTAAAATACCTGGGTATCATGTTGGATGAAAATTTGAACTTTAAGAGTCACATACATCTGCTCTCTGATCGTGTCCGTAAAATTTCAGGTATAATAAAAAAACTTCGGAATTCTGCTAAAACTGATCTGCTTAGGAATGTTTATTATGCTCTTTGCCAATCCATTATCACTTATTGTATTAACTCTTGGGGCGGGGCTGCGAAAACATCACTTATCGGCCTTGAAAGAGCTCAACGAGCGGTCCTAAAAACAATGTTATGCAAGCCCTTCAGATACCCAACCTCTGAACTTTATAAAGACAGTGACGTTCTGACGGTGCGGCAGCTTTTCATCCTCTATAGCTCTCTTTCCACCCATAAATCTATCTTAAATTTAGTTGATTACAAAGATCTTGTAAAAAAGCGTGTCTTCAAAATTCCAAACATAACTACACACTCAACATTCGCTAAGCGCATGAACCCATACATTGGCATCTTTATATATAATAAAATAAATTTAAAATGTAACATTAAGAGTTTTTCTATTTTTAAAGCTAAAAAAGTTATTACATGCTATTTAAAATCATTAAATTACACACAAACAGAAAAGCTTCTTGTCTCAATACATTAAATTAATATAAATTATTGTTTATTTACATTATATTGTATATGTATCATATAATTTTATTTATTTTAACTTTAATTTATGTACTTATTTAACTTATTTTATTTATTTATATAGTTAGGTATCTATTTATTTATATTTATTTTTTTAAATTTAGTTCATTAATTGTACTCAATTCATATCTTATATTTAAATTAGTTATTTTAAATCTTTTTTAATCAACAATTACGGTACCACGAGCAAATCCATTCTTTATAATCGTACCAGCTCCCACGACACAAGTTCTCTTAGTGTGGGAGCTACAGTTAATAATTATATTGTATAATAAGTGACAGCAAAATATGATGTTGTTAAATTTTGTTTTGTTACATACTGTGTTTTTGCTGAAATAAATAATTTTTCATTTTTTTTTTTTTTTCATTTTTCAAGGGGATGAATTAATTTTTCTAACATTTACGGCCCTTTTTAAACCTTCGTAATTTTTATATTATTAAAGTTGTCGTGATGAAAATTCTTGACAAGAAAGTTCAATAGTAACACAATACGTCTACCGTTTTAGAAACATGATTCCATGATATTTTCTCGATAGAAAAAAAATACAAAGTTCTCATTGTTATTTTTTTTTAATCTCTGGCATCTTCAAAATAACAAACGTAAAGTTACGACTTTTTGGATATTAACTATAAAATATACAACCTATACGTCTACCGTGTTAGAATTTTGAAATATGCGATGGTTTTGAAATAAACAAGAAATACTTGAAATTAGCGCCTGACCAGCCAATATAGCGAGAGCCGCCCTGTACCTTCCTACCCCGATCGCTGCACGAGTCATTCCCGCTACGGCCGTCACACGGGGAACTTGTGTCGCTTGCGCAATCGTAAAAAAGGGTGACAACACGATAAGACAAAATGAGACAAATGGGGACAATAAAGAAAATAAGAAGAAGAAACATAAAGGTTGGAGGAAAAAGAATGCTTACAATTGGAACAAATTAATGAAGTAAGTTGGTTTTATTTTAAATTTGATTATAATTGTATTATAGACGATGTTTGATATGTACCCCTGTTTTAAGTACATAACGAATGTGTAAGATTTTTTCATTTATAGCATAAATAATCTTTTCAGAAATCCGGAATCCAGAAGGAAAATAAACCCACTGATTGTTCACAATGTGAACCCACTCCTTCGTAAGTACCTTTATTCAGTCAAAAATGTATGTTATCAACGCTCTACTGGTTTTATCGCATGATTCCATTTTTAGCAAAAAGCAACAAAGTGCAAAGAAATAAAAAATCATGGTGAACTTAGTGGAAGTATGGTGGACGTAATATGGAATTATGGAACAGGAGCTCGTTGGAGTAGTATTATATTTAAAAAAAAATGTTGTGTGGTTTTATGAAACCACGGTAAAAGTGAAACTGTTCGAATGGTTCCGAACACTGCTTTGTGTAGCGCATGTCGCGTGACGGTCGGCTGCCGAGACGATGTAATAAAAGTTTCACTTTAAAATACGAAAAAATTTCAAGAATTTCTTAGTAGGTGGTAGATAAGTATGTTGTATAAAGAATTTGATGTTGATATTTATTTCATTTATACTTACTACACCTGTGCGGGAAATTGCTTAGTACTAAAACCGGTTTATATTCATATTTACATAGTAATGTGAGTTTTCATTTCGAAAAATTTTGTGTAAGTATATTAAATTGAGTTCCTGGGTGATCTGGAAACACAATTGGGCCCGGAGGATGGCGCTGCAGTCACTCCTCCTAATCACATGAACCGATTTGGATGAATATTTGTGTGCACATTTCATTGTTGTGGGATGATTGGTTGATTCGTTTTCACATTAGCTAATATTATGTATTTTTGTTGTTAGAAAGTAAACTTAATTTAATGTTTATAATACATTATTATTGGTATAAATAAGCCAGTGTTCGTCTCACATTGCTGTACCTGCCTACCTATCCTACCAGGGCCTAACTTTGTTCTGGCTATTTTATTTTGATTATTTGTAATGAATAATTACAATTATAATAGAGTGCAAAAAATAAATACATGCGTCAATATATTTTGTGTTTTTTTTAAACAATTTTTTTATTAAAAAAAACATCATTCCGACCGCGGCTTTGCCCGCGTGGAATTAGGTTATATCGTGAATCCTGTTTTATCCCACAGAAGTGTTCAGTTCGGATAAAAAGTATCCTATGTGTAAATCCAGGCAATTAGCTATATTTTATCAAAATTGGTAATGTAGTCTTGACGTGATTAAGTAACAACTAACAAAAAAATATACAAATTAACATCCAAAGTTTCGCATCAGTTTTACTGTATTAGCGATATCTTCCACTCTTGACTTTGACTGAGAAGAATTAGGGTTTATAACTTCTTTCAGAAATAGTACCTTTCATTTCTGGGCATGATGTAATATCTACGTCAGCATCAAATTCTATCTAAATCAATTCAGTAGTCCGCGTAATTAGGTACCATTTCATTTTTTCAGAGTAACAATATTTTTTGTTATTTTAAAGATTATTTATAACCTGTATTATTTTGTAATAAAGTAAACATTACGAAATAATAATAATTAATAATGTCTAAGTAGTTGTTAAAAAGAAGATAATTTTGTGTTAATAAGCAAGAAAATAAAACCAATAAGTCAACAATTAAATATATGTATAACAATATTATAACTGTATGACGACTCCATACATGTTTGTCCCGAGTCGGCCAGCGGCAGCGCGGCGAGTATGCAAGAATGACTTCGCGCACACCCGCGTTCGCGATAGCGAGCTATTAGACTCCGCCCGCCAAGCAGTGGATTTTTTTTTGTGTATCGTCTTAAAATATGTTTCAGAAGAAAAAAAGAGTTCGTTTTGAAAAGCTTTTGTTGCTTTCAGTGTACCTAATAAAACTTGGATATATTTTAATTATTAAGTAGTAATATGAGATAACTCATTACATGATACATATCCATACTTACTATATAATATAATATTAATATTATAAAATATGCGAAAGTAACTCTGTCTGTCTGTTACTCAACCACGCCTAAACCACTGAACCAATTTTCATGAAATTTGGTATGGAGATATTTTGATACCCGAGAAGGGACATAGGCTACTTTTTATCCCCGGAAATTGACGCAATCCCGGAAATCCCACGGGAAAGGGAACTATACGGGTTTTTCTTTGACTGCACGGGCGAAGCCGCGGGCGGAAACCTAGTTTCCTATAATTAGGTACCTACTTCATCTGACAAGATGTAGAGGTTTTCGAATATATCTTAAAATGTAACCTTTAATTATTTAATCTTACTCATTAAATCTTATCTAACTACCTTAAAACTACAACATACATATTTTATAAAAAGGAAACGCACACTAAACAGTATCCGTCATAGGAAATCATAGATCGACATCATAATTAACACAAATAATGACATCGCTTCAAGCTATTGTGATTTGCTAGATACCTATTTATAAATATGTAGGTGGTAATTGCAACTGCTTGAACTTGTAAATGAAAATAACAATTCGCAGAAACTAATATTGTATAATCATTACAACGGTGCATTTACATCAAACGAACATAGAGCTAGAGCTAGAGCAAGAGCATTATTTCGTGGTCTGTTAGTATAAACGAAAACTCGTATTCAGTGTTGTTCAGTATTACAACATTGCATATTATAATCTTTTCAAACGCACTAACAACAACGAAATATTGCTCTACGCCTGTTTACACTAAAATAATTTGACATAGTGAGGTTAGAAATGTCTTATATGTATTCTTATTATATGTATAGGTAATACCTAATATATTCATGTAATATGCATTTAGCTTGTCCGTAATACCATTGACAGTACAATTACTATAATTATAAAATGATTAGAACACTAACATGCTTATTAACGACCACTTCCTGGAGTATATAGGTCGGTATGTAACCAGTGTTAATTGGTGTGCAAAATTTTAGCATTGACTGTGCGTTGCGTTGTTACGAACTAATTGTAATTTTGCGAAACTGTTATTAGCACGCACTTTTAACGTGACGTAATTCCTACTATCCTATACGTTCCTGCTAATATTTGAACCTGAAAGTTTATGATGATTGAGGATGACTGTTTGATAATCTTTTATAAGAGAATAACTGGTCAGATTGTGTGGAATAGGCTTTTCTTTATACATACCAGAAATACACGACTGAAGCCGCGGGAAAAAGCTAGTTCTTAAACTTATTAATCAAATTATTATGTTTTAGTAGTTCTTGTATATTTACAAAATATAACATTTTCTTAAATCTTCATCAATTTATTACTTACATCACTGTTTACAAATACGGGTTGCAGTTTTTTATCTCTTAACACATTAATGTAATAACATTCGATAACTTTTAAACTGAACATAATATTGTTTTGTATATGTAGTATGATAAGTATTTTGCGGGATAAATCAAAGCCGATCATCATAAGTTCCATATGTACACATACAGGATGTTGTGATTACGTTAAAATTATTTTTATAATATTTAATTTAATAATAAAAAAGCATTCAAAAACATGGAAATCGATTTAATAAGACATTGAAGAGTAGTATTATAGCTATGAGATAATTCTCGTAAAACGTGAAATGGACAAATGATTGACATGTATAGGATATGATGGAATACACTGGGTGTTTATAGGATGCTATCCTATCAATATAAAAGCTATTACTATAAGTAAAACTCTTCATCTAAGGGTGTGTCCCTTAACCCGGTCCGAGTGTGGCCTATTTTGATGAACATTAGAACCAACTGAAACTCGTAGATTTAATTTCATAATGGAAGCCAAATTCTAAAGCACCATGCATAATGACACTGAAAAAATTCACCTAAGTAATTATAGTGGCCAATCTTTAATTAGGGTAAGTGCATGAAGTGATTTATTATGAATATATCATAGAAGCACTATTTTAATTGCAGATATGATAATATGATTTTTTGAGGATGGCGATAGAGATAATTTTTCATAATATAGAAAAAATAGCTTATATATATAAAAGCTGGCATAAAATAAGTGCTTTTTACCTAAAATATTTATTTAAAGCTTTTTCCTTTTCTGGTTTATTTCGAACAAATTCTAGGTTACTTATTAGTCTCATCATTACTATTCATACTATTTATAATAAATTATTTAAATAATCGGTTCAAAGCTTTACATAAATAATAACAATTCAATGGCAACAAAACGTCACCTTTTTATCTATACCAAGAAGCATAAACCAGTAATTGTAGGTGTGTCCAAATTTGGTATCCAAGATTATTGACTATCGGCTAACTCCGTACAAGGTTGTACCTGACCACAATGCCTTGTATTGTGGACTAAATATAGCATAATAAGCAATGCTAAATTGGATATTGAAATGTAAGAGATATTGCCAATTATATCGTTTGTTACAATGTAAATAAATCATGTGGTTAAAGTAAAGATTTGAATGTCCGATATATTTTTACGCTAAGTTATTACGTATAACGTAAACTTTCGACTTGAACTTAATTAAATTGTTTTTCAAGAAGCACTTATTCTGACTGTTACAATTGTATATATTAATTTTACAGAGAACATAATGTTATACATGATGTATCATCATTATCCACCAGCCTTATTTATTGTAAAATTTTATATTTATGTAGACTGTTACTTGAGCATCTTATCCACAAGCTTAATAGGTAATAGAAAAGTGTCGAGAATGTTAGAATCTATCTTAATAATATGTATTTCAATTATTAAGATATCGTATAAAGATTATTTAAACCAATTGCCTTTTTATAGTTAAAATCAAATTTACCACGATAATATCGAGAAGACGATTAAATATAATTTTTTACACGAGTATTACTTATATTGACAAATTGTTTCAGGTACATGTACACGACCCGTCTATCTCCCAACAAGGCGAAGTATTTCTTCCCCTGTTTCGACAATCCACAATTCGAGGCTGTATTCAAGTTCAGAGTGTATGTGGCGCCTCCACGGCCGGGTATACAGTTCTGTAACACTACGCTTGTGGTCGCTGATGAGTTGAAGAGGCAGAAGTATGTGTATTTAGCTTATTTCTTGAAAGACTGTATGTGGAATTTAGTCTAGCAATTGTATATTTGGTTCAATTCATTTGACGATAAGCATCGTGCATCGTGCATGCTCTCGCTGTTTGAATGCATTTTCCTATGTTATAGTTGTTTTTGAATTCGTAATAGAATAAATGTTTCCCTACAAATTAAGTAGACTTAGTTCTTTTAGTTGGATTGTATTAATTCAGAGGGTCTAAACAACTAATAGTAATGATGGCGTAGACTGTTTTTTAATTTACGAAGTTTTTTATAACGCTATCTATAATAAAATTAATGTAATTAATAATCTATGGAACAAGGAAACATTAAAGCATGCCCGAATCAATTTAGAATTAGTCGTTAATTAAGTGCCTTGAGATCAAAGTAGAGGGCACTAGTATATTATGTTATTAACAAAGCCATAAATGGAGTAACTTCACATAAAACTAGTCACGTTTGATAATGGGCACAGTTTCTATTCATTTAGACCTTTTATGGATACGCTTTTTATAGTATGAAATGTTATAGAGTGAAGAATTATTATAATTCGTTACATTTTCTCCGTTTGATTATTTAATTATAATACTTTCTTAGTTCCGGTTCCACGCTGTCACTAGTTATTATACAAATATACAGTATGTAATCGTCACCAATAACCTTGTTATTCCTAATAAAGAGAGTAAGTAGAATTCTCTTCCAAGTATTGCTATATTAGCCTTGGAAGAAAGTCTATAATTAGATGAGAAATTTGCGCAAAAACCATGCTGTATGTACTATGTTGTAGTGATTTGCACTGAGCCTAACAAGGTTATAATAATCAAAGCTGCAACTTTGTTTTTAGTTTATTTTTATATCTTAAAATTTCCACCTATTTAATTATTTTAAAAGTTAAAGTTATCTTATAAAAAATATAGTCGGCAATCTATGTCAACATCGTATACGTGTTGAGGAACTGTTCAAATTTCATGGCCTTTAAATGAATGTTCAAATTTTGTATCTCATCTTGTTTGTAGTTAATCCATATTTTTGGTTATCATTATAGTTTATTCACATTCTAAATATCACAGCTTAAAACAACTTCTTTCAGTTTCAAAGACGACAGCTACGGTATCATAGAGTACATGCCTTCCCCCCAAATCGGAGTACACCAAGCTGGTTTCCATCACTCTGAATTTGGGAGTCGAGAGATCAGAGTAAAAAACGACACATTGGTTATATGGGCTCCAGTATCCACATTACCTTATTATACATTTACTATGCAATTCTGTGAGTCGATACTGAGCATGATCCACCGGTATTCGATGATTAATAGGCCTCTTGTGGTTGGACCTATAAATATAGTAGCCGTGCCGAAGATTCTTAATGGATTTGAGAGTGCAAGCTGGAAGTTATTGACTAATAGGTATGTTTTCGGTAGCGTATTGATATTTTATTCAACATATAATAGAGTATGTACATTGATTAGTTTTCAACAGAAGTAAATTCACATGTGAACAAAAAGAGTAGAGAGAGAGAGAGAGAGAGATAATATTACTTTCAATTTAATAATACTTCTAATGAAGTTCGTAATGTTTTTCCATTATTATGTTTTGATCTTTATTATCATTACCTATATTGTTTTTTGAATGTACCTTACGTTGATTCCTAATCTCCATTTTGCATTAAAGAAGCTATATAGCTATAAATAATAATGCTATTATTGATATAATGGAAAATACAAGAGAAAGTCCTTCAACATTCTAAACGAGATGAAAGCCAGCCATAAAAATAAATAAATTATTTAGCAAGGTTACATAGAGAAAACTATTAGCCAGCTGTTTATAATTCTGAAGATTTTGTTGCTTTGTACTAAAATAAACAGTATGATATGAATCATGATCAATACATTGCATTTCGTTCGTAATTTTTTACGAAACTAAAATTAATAAACATGGCCATTATTCATTGTCGTTAAGTAATTGTGATGTAAACTCTGCTTAAAATATCTCTGTTGGCTTAGAATAATTAACGTAATGCTGTATTTGAAACTAAAATAGAAGAAGTATTTAAATTTTGTTAAATACCTATATAAAAAAATATGTAAAAAGTAGGTTCGTAGATTTCCCCACTATCTATAAAAAAAAAAAATTTCGTGTCATGTTTATTGAATGTTGAAACATTGTTTAATGTTATCTTAGCACCTAAAATGCGTGATACTAAAAAATGTATTTTCATAAACTAAAAAGTAATTTTACATTATCTCAACAGTGAAACAAGACTAGCCACTGTTAATGATCATACAAGTATAAAACAAATGGAAAGAACAATGTTCGAGCTTGCTCAACAACTGAGCAGGATCTGGCTGGGCAACCCGGGTGAAGTTAAACGAACTAGATGGATTGAAGAGTGGTTTAAAGAAGGTGTTGCTACGTATTTTGCTTACTATTATTTGACTCAGGTAAGGATCTAATGCTAAAACTGAAATAAATACTTAAAACTATATTCCAATTTCATTGAATAGTGCATAGTGCATTTAAATTTCCTCAATTACCTACTGGTAATGAATGTATGGGTATCCGGCAGCATAAATTATAAATCAGTTTAGTGATAAAAGAATATGACAATGTTCACATATTTTGAACAATGGCATTAAAGCTAAAATCGGTCATCTAATAAGCAAATAGTTCTTACCGAACTGCAAAAATGATTGCAATTTATATTCAAATTTGTCTTATAATGATACAATCGCTAATATATTTCAGTACAATCATGGCGAACAGAAGATAAACAGAATACCACTATCGACATACGCCTTGCAAATGAAACACAAAGCAATGGCCATGGATTGGCACCATTCTACACCAGCTCTTGTGACTTTTAACAGATCTTTGGAAATCGAAATACCACCCCGATATAAAGGATTAGTGACTATGAAAACGGCGTCCATTTTGTGGATGGTGGAAAACTGGTTGGGCTCGGAGAAGTTCCATCAAGCTCTCGTGAAGTATATAAATAGCAGGTTGGTATTAATATTGTTATTTTGAAAGATCTTGACCACTTGGAAGTTAGGTTCATTCGATTTTCTTCACTAGTTGCATACTCCAAAGCGGTTATCTTTCAAATGGTAATTATCCGATCCCTGTATCTACAATGTTTCACCTCATCCAGGTAGTTTCTTAATTGTGAATCGATTGAATACAACATTTTTTGTAATTAAATGTATCGGGAATCTTTACATATATTTGATGTTGATGGAAGACAAAGGTCATGTATTTTTAGAAGCTCATCTATTTCAAGTGCGGTTATAAATTGAGTTTTTTTAACTATTATTTTGTCTTGATAGGATTTATCAGAATATATGTTCGTTAATCCTTTTTAACTCTGTTAAAAATTTTGACCTAGTTTCAAACCATTATTACCAAGAATCTATTCATATTAATATCTTCCAACTTTCAGAAAAGGCAGTTATGTTTCTCTGGCCGATTTTATGACTAGTCTAGACCATGATACAGTAGAATGTTTACACCAATTCTTCAATGGTTCCACTGCATCTAGAGTATTGAGTTCTTGGTTCAACCAACCTGGTTATCCAGTTGTTAGTGTTAATGTTCTGAGAGATAGGACTCCTAATGCGATACAATTAAAACAGGTAAGATTTTTTGTCCATTCAACAGTATTAAATAAATTCTCTTTATGTTCGTTTATCAAATAACATAAGTTTTGTTTATCTCTAATCTCTTTTTTTTAAACTCGGTACACTAAGTGAGGTATTGTTGCTTTTTGTTTTTCTTATTTGAGCTATATGTAGTATTAAATTTTGGCATGTAATTATTCAAAGTATTTGCAATTGATCATATTTTTTCTGTTTGAATATTACCTATCATATAAAGTTTATATTATTTGACTATACCTATAAACTGCTTTATCCAAATGGACTTTTATCTCATCCATCAGTTTTGAGTTTCTGCAACATAGCTTACATCGTTATAATCCTAACGAAATTTCGGTTTCTAAGTTTTAAACAATACATTTCATTTGAACATAGAGGCACTCTTATCAGAATTTTATTGTATCGGTTTTTAAATCTTTGTTTTTCATACTTCCAGCGCAAATTCAGTTTCGACCATCACAACCGTTACGACTCGAACTATCTCATACCAATATCGTACATCATTCAAAGGAACGAGAATTGCTTCAACTGCCTTCAGCCAAGATTCACTATCGGCCAGACGTATACATTTGGGGAAAATTTGAATGGTGGCTGGATTATATTGAATAGAAATGCTTCTGGTAAGTTCTTTACTTTATATTTAGCTTGATTCTTTTAAGCTATTGCATAGCTTCTATCGCGGGCCTTGAGCGCGGGGACCGAATCCAGAAATTGCGTAACGAAAAAACCTCACGCTCCCCACTCCGACGAGCTCGGAGGTGTGGCTTGAAGGCATAGTCCCCGAGTGCCACACGTCTTTTTAAAAAAAAATAAGGTTTCTAACTTTCCCGACGTTCGTTTTCAACTAGTTATGTTCCTGGAATTAGTATTATATATTTGGACAAACGATTTTAAAACTCAATGCAAATTAATTGCACGTTTTTAACGGATCTTTCCAGATTACATACGTTATGTTCGTGTTTCTTTTAGTTCAAGTTTATATATATTGTTGGCGGCTATTTCATTGTTTGCCATCCACCTACATAAAAATTAAATAATATACCATACGTCCATAAACACAGGAAGCTGTGTTTCATATCATTACAAGAATCACGTCTTAAATTGTTTATTCCATAGCATTTGCCACTTATAAAGATTGATTCCTATCAATCGTTTTCCCTTTCATTCCATATTTATTGTGGGTAATAAAAACAAAAATAAAAACACGATTTACCTTGAGTTTGTCCCACTGGCATTGATCTTGCAATCCTTGGCCGAGTGGAGTTATAAACAATCTATTTCTGTTCAAACCCACGCTAGACGCTAGGCTATTAAGCGTAAGAGTCGTTGATATTTTATGCGTTTTGTTCTATATTTATAAGAAGGGATTTTTTTCTTCTGATTAAAATATGGAATTGAATAAGTGAAAGTAAGAAAATACTTTTATTTGTACCGATAAAATGTTATTACCCAGACTTATTGAATGAATTAATAGGAATTGAATGATGAATTTGAAATGAGACGTGAATAGCTCATAGTTTTATTTACTACTAGAGGTCCGCCCCGGCTTCCCCCGTGGTACATATTTCGCAATAAAAGGTAGCTTATGTCCTTTCTCGGGTATCAAAATATCTCCATACCAAATTTCATGCAAATTGGTTCTGTAGTTTAGGCGTGATTGAGTAACAGACAGACAGACAGAGTTACTTTCGCATTTATAATATTAGTATGGATTTTTTCGTATAGCGGCAGTTATTAGAAAAATCGCGATCTAAAAATATATAATATAACAAAAAATATAATTAATGTTCCTATAATACCAGTTGAGTAGATAAGAATCAATGTTTATTTTTTATAGCTTATATAATATTAGCCATGACTACATAATATTTTTATGCTTGATCAAGAAATATATAATCGTAATTATCGAAACAATAAAATATATTAATTATTAATTGTTACGGTCTATCACAATAATTATTATTAAAATATGATTTCGAAAAAGTTGTTATCTCTTTGCCTACATCTCCCTACGCAAGACGTTTTTGTAATATTTGCTAGCAATAAAATATGTTGACTGTACTTGATAACCATATTGGTTAGGTTTTATGTAAAGTGCAAGTTTGTCTTTTTGTTTCCGCAAAACGTAACCTCTGAGTCTGTAGGTGATTTACGACTCCATAAAAACTGACATTTGTACCATCTGTTTTAAAATAAAGGCGTATCTTAAATGTATGAAAAACTAACGATACCAGTAACTTATAGTTAAGTAGTCTATTTTAATTATTTAGTTTATAAACATTTCTTTATTCTTATTTTTCAACTGCAGTTTCCAAATAAAAATGATATTCTTAATTATAATGTATTTTTATACGTTATTTATTATGTGTCTTATTTTATGTGGAGTCATTTATTTATTTATTTATCGATATATGCTTTCGATGCGATTTTATAAGTAATGGTAATGGTAAAATGTAATACCTGTCTATATTTATGTTTTAAAGTTAGGTTTTAATTATTCAATATTTTAATTCCAGGTTACTACAGAGTGAATTATGACGATGAAACATGGAGATTAATAGCGAAGACTCTTAAAGAGAATCGATTGGCAATCAGCGAGTTGAATAGAGCTCAAGTAAGTTCCTACTTATAAAAAAAAAAGTGTGTGCGTGTAACCTTTACGCGCGATTGAAGTAAAACGCACATGTCAATATAATCTTGTTATTGAATATTATAAAATGTCGCAATTGTCAGAAAATTTATTTTTAATTTACTTATTTTAAAAGTAATAAATAAACAAGTATATTTAGAGATTTTCAAAAAAAAATTGCAATTTAAAATAATTTTTTTAAAACTGTTGAATTTTTCATTCACTTTGCTATTCACAATTGATCCGTTTGAAAATTTGAAAATAAATAATCCTAATTGATTATTATATTTGCCACTAGCTGGCGTATAAGTCAAGAAGCGTGTAGTATATGACATATACTTACAACCAATCAGAATTATTATTTTTAAATGGCGGAAACTACACAGCGTTACTTCCGTCAGAAAAAAAATCTGATTTACTCCCTATTCGCGCCTAAAGAAGTTTTACTTCAAAAAAGTTTTTTATAGACTACAAAATAAAATTTCATCAAAACAAAACTGTTGGAAATCATTTCATCATGATGACCAATCAGATTATTTACGTAAAACTTTTTTTCCGGGATAAAAAGTACCTAGCCTTTGTCTTGTTCTGGGTCTTCAACTACCCACATACCAAATTTAATTGTAATCTGCTCAGTAGTATCTTCGTGATAGAGTAACAAACTTCCATCTTCACAAACTTTCGCATTTATAATATTAGTAGGATGAGAATACAATAATTTCATGAGTTCATATTACTAAAGCATATTCAGTTTTTATTAACTACTAGCTTTCCGCCCGCGGCTTCGCCCGCTTCGCCTAAAACTTAATAAATTAGATACTAAAACCTTTCTCTTGAATCACTCTATCTATTACAAAAAACCGCATCAAAATCCGTTGCGTAGTTTTAAAGATTTAAGCATACATGGGGACATAGGGAAATAGGGACAGTAAAAGCGACTTTGTTTTATACTAGGCATTTAGTGATATTTATTTTCATTGGCGTATTACCCGTGGTCCCCCCGCTATGACCCACTGTGGGTCTACGGGTAATAATTTTTCCCCGTGGACCCACTACTATAGAGTGGGACTACGGGTAAATGAAATAAAAGAATTTTTTACTCGTGGTCCCCCGCTGTCATGCTTTGAAGTTTGAACATTATAGAGGTTGGATTATTATTAGAATCTCTTTGCACGATGATTATTTTTTTTTATATTGGCCGGTTGATCGTCCTGTGTTTTAATGTCAACCTTCACTGTCTAAATAATTATCTGATAATTATTGCCCGTTTAACACGTAAGAAATAATAAATAAAATATATATAATAGAAATAATTATTATAAATACATAATTGGAAAAATGAGTGTGGAGCTTAAATTTATTCGAAGAAAAGGAGGAAATATCCTGTTGTACAACGGATATCAATTTTATAAACACAAAGAAAATAATAAATTTGGAAAATCCAAAAGTGCACGCCTCATAATTTTTTTTTAATAAATATTTATTAATTATTATTTTTGTTTATTTAATAACAATTAAACCACATCGAACCCTGAAAAATGAAAGGGTTCTATTCCTGAGCATACTCAAGCGTAAGAGAAAAAAAAAGACTCGATTAGTAAAGTATTTCGGTCGCTATCGTGTTAACAAGAAAAAGGATCCGCACATACAGACACACGGACGTCCAAGACAGAACTTTTTTAAACTGTTTTTTAACTAGTTTAAATAACAAAAATGACATCAAAAATATCATGAACGTTAAAAATAGTGTTTTTTCTTAATATGTGTGTGTATGTATTATCTTACAAGTGCAATGTATGATACATAAAGACATTTTAAGTTTGAAAAATCAGATGTTTTGCGCGAAGTGACAGTAGTACCCACCTCAACGCTTCGCTTATGAGGCGTGCAAAAACAATACATCTTTATGGACCTGCATCAATAAACGAAAGGAAAAATGTCGTGGTTCTGTTACTGTGAATGATGACGTAATATATTTTCTATTCCTATTGTTATTAATATTCTTGTATATAATCTTAATTTTCCTCTATTTAAATATCATATATATTATTATATTATTGAAATGTTGTCACTTAAGTATAGGACTTTGGAATCATCATTATGAAAAATTAAAATGTAAAGTTTACATAGTTTTAAAAGAGTTTATGTCCGCCTCTTTGTAGAAACTGCATTTTTAATCTGTTGTAAAAGCGCTTATGAAGGAAGTCTAGTTAAATGTATTTGAGTTTAAGTTTATTTACAATCTTACAGAGAATGGAGGTTATCAAGGAACGCACACACAAATGTGTCCCGAAATTACTTCAAAACGAAACCGCCCTTGCAATTAATGAAATAAGAGAAGTTGCACATAACACCGATAGGCCTATACCCGAAATTTATGATGAGGCCTTAAATAACTGGCAACAGAAAGGGTATAATCTTATTATGCCACTACCCAAATTTCAAAATGCCAAACACAGTATTTACAACGCTCGAAACAAATCTACAGGCATGATTAAATTAAATTTTAAATTTCTTGAAGAAGTGCAGATACCACAGCAGCACTCGCAATATGTAGTGGCAGATTACTTCGATGGGCACACCAAAATAATAATCTTTTGTATGGAAGAATATAGACACTTTATTAATAACGTAAAAGAAATATTTGGCGACGCAACTTTCAAGTGCACTCCATCTACTTTGCTCAATTATTTATCATTCACGGTGAATTTGGGAGTACAAGTACTACAACCAACGTTAGGCCCTTGCTATATGCTTTGCTTAGCGATAAAACTAGCGAAACATATGTGACGCTTTTTCACTTAATTAAATCGCAATTTCCCAATTTTGAACCTATAAAATACCATTGTGATTTTGAGCTTGCTGCACTTAATGCTATTAAAATCGTATTTCCCGATATTATTGTTGTTGGTTGTTATTATCACTGGTCCCAAGCTATGTGGAGAAAAGGGAAGAAAATGTTTGGGCTAAGAAAATCAAAACCAGCAAAAAGATTAGTTGGTTTGGTTAGCGCAATAGCATTACTTCCCAAAGACTATCTCCATAGTGGCTGGGACTACATAAGATTACAATACAATCACACAGATAATAAGAAAATCCAAAAGTTTTTACGCTATGTTGAATCTCAATGGCTGACAAGGGATGTCTCTAATGTTCTCAGTGTTTTTGCAAACAGACACCGCACAAATAATGTTTCCGAATCCTGGCACGCAAAAATTAATAAAAATTTGAACAAAAAGAAAACTAACCTATTAAGACTGTTAAATGAATTAAAGAAATTGACTACCTTCCAAAATAATTCCCGAGTAAAATCAAGATCTAGCATCGCCGTTGAGAATGACGATTTTATAGGAAAAGTTTTAAAGGAGCTTATTGCAGGCGATATAACGGTTGGCAATGCGTTGGAAAAATTGCGATGAAAATCTTTTCAAACATTACAATTTGTTGCTCACACTTTCTACGCGTGTTTAAGAAGAATCTATACATACATATAAAAATTCATAGGAAAGTCAAAACTGTACATATTTTAATATTTTTTAAAAGAATACTTGTGGCGTGATCTAAGATAGATACCGAAGCCAAAAATATAGTTTTTAGAATTTTTGTCTGTATGTATGTCCGGGCTAAACTCAAAAAGTACAAAATTTGGCTTGAGACCTAAGGAAGGACATAGGATAGGTTTTATCCCGGAAATCCCACGGGAACGGAAACTATGCGGATTTTTCTTTGGGCGAAACCGCTGGCGGAAAGCTATTAATAAAGTATGGACTATGTAAGATGGTATTACTATGGAATGTATACAATTCAGAAGGGCTAAATGTTTTTTCATTGCTCTAATAAAATTATATCGAGTTCTTTAACGGTTACGAATATGTGATTTTTTATTTTGGAATATCCGTTTGTTCGGATAAATTAAAATAAAATTATAAAAATAATAAAAATTTGGTTTTATTTCTAATTATTTTTTTATTATAATCAGTCACATTGATTAGTTACAATATTAATATATTTATCCAATTTTCAAACAAAAAAGGACAGTCCATTAGAAAATGCATTCAGGGTTTAAAAAATAGTTTAAAAATTAAAAATTTAATGAGTTATTTATAGATTTATATTCAATTTTCTATCAGGTAAAACAATAGCTCGTAGACCAAATATGTGTAATAAATGGCAAAAGTGGGCATAAAAATGCTTGTAAATACCCAACTGGTGTATACTTCTACATTGGGACTACGGGGAAAGAAATTATGAGATTAATTACCCGTGGTCCCACTGAAAATGACAGTTCAAAGATATTCTAGTTTAAACTATAGCAGTGGGTCCACGGGGAAAAATTATTACCCGTAGACCCACAGTGGGACATAGCGGGGGGACCACGGGTAATACGCCTTTTCATTCAATTGCCAGATTGTCAACGACATATTAGCGCTATACGCAGCTGGAGATATAAAAGATGACATAGCTATAGAAGTCCTAGATTATCTGAATACAGAGTTAAGTCCAATGGTGTGGGAGGCGGCGGTCAGTGGGTTCGATCTCTTGAGAACTGAGGGGGCACATATGACGAAGATCTTGTATGATGAATGGCAGGTGAGTTAAGATAAAGATTTTTTCAATTTTTTGTATGTAAAAATCCTTTTTAATATTTTTGAGTAGGTTGTTACGTTGTGATCTACTCCGTATGCAATTTTTATTTAAGATGTTAATTTTATTTTATGTAAGTATATATTTTAAAACGGGTATACCTTGTAGGCGGCCTTATCGCTTACAAGCGGTCTCTGCCAGGCAACCGGTGGAAAGGATTTGTTTTGTGAAATAGAATTCACCTTCCTTTTGAATTTTGTTAATACCATAAAATATGTGATCGAACCGAGGTCCACTCTGTTCTACGATCTCGCATTAACTTCTTTCTCAAGAACATGGCCTTTTGCATTTATAATACAAATAACTATAACAACTTTATCCAATTTAACTGATTTATAAAGTTTAATATTTTTAGGAATTCATGCGAAGAAAAGTATCAACCATCTACAAAAGGCTTATGGACGATATCGAGCAGAGACCTAAAATAAGGCTTTTTAGAAGCAACATTATAGAATTTGCGTGTTCTATCAAACACAAACCGTGTTTAGACGATATGTGGAGATTGTACACTGACCATAGGAATGGCAGAGTAAGGTAATAAAAATAAAAAATGTATGCGTGTACTACAGTACACACGTAAGAAGTGAAACTTTTTTATGACCTTAAAAATGTCACGAGTATGGCGTAACGCAAAAATGTCACGCGTAAGGCGTAACGCAAAAATGTCACGCGTACGGCTAACGCAAAAATTTTACACTAAATTTTAGTCCAACTCTGATAAAGAAGTTTCACTTCAAAAAGACGAGTTGCACTCCGAGAGTGCCGGCAGAAATGAAAACTTGATTATTAACGTTTGAGCATGTTTGATATTTTGGAATGGTATCCGTCTTACGCTTTTTCGATCAGGTCACGTGTCCTGACGCGAATTTAAGATTTTATACCCATTACAGAAAAAGTGCTCAACGCCGCTAAAGAAGTTTTCACTTCAAAAAAAGACGTATGGCACTCGGGGACTGCCGCGCTAAAGCTATTGCATGCTATGCCTTCAAGCCACATCTCCGCGCCCATCCCCGTGGGGAGCGTGAGGTTTTTTCGTTACTAAATTTCTGGATTCGGTCCCCGCACTCAAGGCCCGCGATAGAAGCTATGCAATAGCTTAAAAGTAAATCTTAAATATTTGTTTCGCAACAAATTTGAATTAATATGTTGCGGAGTTGATGTTAAAAATATGTAATGACGATTCAAAAGTGCTTCTAGAAGAAGTAAATAAATAAATGTTTGAGTTTGAGATGTAAACATGTTGCTAGGAACACTGTATTGCCGACTTAATGCATGTACAAAACTCAAGGAGAGAGAGGATAGTTTAAACATGTAGGTACCACGGACGAAGCCGGGGCGGACCACTAGTGTGTGTATAATTTGAGATTGTGAGAGTTTACTTAGAGCAAGAGATAATAGTATCATGTGAGATGATTCTAATATTTTGGGTTTTTCCTTCATTTATGTTAAAGAAAAAAATAACAATTATTTTCACATTCATCAAAGCTTCGTCGAGAAAGGTTTTATTGTATTTAATGCCAGATATATAAACATGAATAAATATTTCAGATTAAGCCCAGATCTTCGTGAAGCATGCTATTACGTTATTTTAAACAGTGAAAACGGGAATTTAGATATGAAAAATATGAACAGATATGAAATGGAAGATAAATCCAACGCAGAACATAAAATGTAAGTATTTAAATAAATAGGTAGTTACTTTAATAAATTCAGTATAGGTACCTCAAATCATTAACTATTTTATCCAAGTATATTTTTAAGAAATCTTTAGTTTTTTAATACTTAGGTATAAGTAGTTATATCTACCAGTGATTTATTTATTCGATTAAGGGCCGATTTTTCAATGCCCAGATAAACAGCTAGATAGACTTTATTCTTCAGTTAACAAAATATTCAATTTTTCAATAGACGAATAGGACTTATCTATCGAATAACTACGTTATTTGAGGAATAAATCTATTTGCCGCTCCAACGGCCAGATAGCGCGCTATTCGACTGTTAGGCGTTTGAGTTGACAACTGACGCGTCAAATTTGAGATATTTTCGTATGTCATAACATAGAGCGTAGAATTATTAACAATTAAACCTCTTTCTATATAATTATTATCAATTAAAATCATATTGAAATTGATGTTTTTGATAGTACTGATGACCATGCCATTGAAAATTTGCCGAACGCTGCCTTTAAGTATGTCGTTTCCATCGTAAAATATATAAATTGAAACACAAATTTAACCAAACTCTTTACTCGAATCAAAACAACAATCAACAATCATAGAAGACAAGTGCACTCCTGACGTGAGTCATAATGACGGTTGTTGACAAATTGCAAGATTTGACTCTATCCCGCTCTAACCTGACTAATTTAATATGTTTGTTTCGCCACTCCGAGAGCAGTGCTGCCAATATGGAAATATTTGGTCAGATAGTTATTCATCAAATAAATCACGATTGAAAAATAGGCGAGCCGTAATGAGTTAGATAAATAATTGAATAAATCTATTCGAGGGGTAGTTATTAGACTGTTTATCTCGCGATTGAAAAATCGGCCCTTATTTTATGCTCGCTCATTCAAACAGAACACAAAATTGGCAATAGTTTTGTAGCTTTTCTGAAAGTCTTGGTATTTATTTCATTTCAAAGCTATTTGTTACTTAGACTTACCTAGATATTTATTTCTAATATTTTTTTATATTATTTTGTACTAGGCGGGAAGAGAGAAGATTTTTCTATCGCGTACCGATGGGTCATCCGAAACCATTACCGATAATCATGTCAACTACAACCACTACAGAGGTAAGTTCAAAGAAAATATACCAATAGTTGAAGTGAAACTTCTTTATCGGGGTTGGAAAAAAATTTAGTGTAACATTTTTTCGTTACGCGTGACATTTTTCCGTTACGCGCCATCTTTGATTCGACGTATTTCTGTAAAGTTACATATAGTAAATTATATTTTGAAAAATAAGGTCATAAAGAAGTTTCACTTCTTACGTGTGTACACTAGTACACGCACACATTTTTTTTTATTTATAGAATTAATAGAAAGATTGATAGAATAAAATATTAAGTCTACTAAGGGAGACTACTTTTTTAACCACTATTTAGTCTACTAAGGGGGCTAGGCCAGCGTCACGAAAAATCCTCATGACACTTTTCATATGGTGCATATTCGCAATTCCTTCATTTATTTAATTTATCATTTTACTCCTAAATATTGTTAATTAATTTAATCAAACCTCCTATAATATATACTTATTTCTAAATGAAAGGAAATTCGTTCGACATTTTTTTTTGATCAAATCTGTTTGAGCTGAATTTTTATGTTTTAAAGTTGTTTTCCTTACAAGTTACTATTTCTTTTTCTTAATACGATGTTGAGTATACATTACTTATCTTCAAATTTTCCGAATTTTTTTCAGGCAACAACTGTAACAATGAGACCTGAGTGCGACGGTACTGTTATAAACGTTATTTCTATACTATTATTGGGTTTTACCTTATTACTTAATTTAACTATAAGATAAATTATTGATGTGTAACAGTCTAATGTCTAACAGTCTTATTATGGATGTTTTTTTTCGCATTTAAACTTTATTTACATATCAGGATAGTGTTTCATTATTTATACGCACTCATGTTTGTAATAAGTATTTGAAAAATAATATTTTAAAGCTGAAGAGTTTGTTTCTCTAACGAGCTAATGTCAGGAACTACTAATCCGTTTTGAAAAATTCTTTCAGTGTTAGATAGCCCATTTTATTGAGGTAGGCTATGATAGGCTCATGCGGAAGATTGCGAATGTGTACCCGCATCCCGTCTAAAGCAGCGCGTTGGTACACGGTGGGGTTTTGGTCGGTAGGAATCCGACATAACCCACGGCTCCTTCCCCGGGAGCCGTGGGTATCTTAGGCAAGATTTCCCCACTTGAAAAAAAAAAAAAAAGGCTATGATAGGCTATATATTATATCATCACGCTTAGAACATTAGGAGCGAAGCAATGTTGGTAAAGCCGTGAGGCACAGCTAGTTTGAAGAATAATAACTACAATATGCGTGATATTCAACGATTAAATAAATCAAGCGTGTCCGCAGAAAAAAAAGGATTTCCAAAAGATTTAATTAAAATATCTTATTAAAAATATAGATAATAAAATACACATTCCTATTCGGGATTATATTCACGATTCACTTAATATATTGTTATAATGTTAGTAATAATGAAAATTAATATTTATGTCTATCATATTGTTAACTATTAAGTAATAAGAATAATATATCTAGTCAATAATTATTAGGTACCTACTCTAAATTGTTCATACAATGAAACTAATTATTTCTTAACATTATTTATTATCAATAT
>CAJQZN010041314.1:0-24056 GCA_907164685.1 Colias eurytheme
TTGGAAACTTCCGTTTTGCTTATAATAGACTTAGGGATCATCTGACATTTGTTTTAGCTCTAAAATATTCATAAAAATGAAAATCTTCTAAGTTTGTGAGGATGGAGGGTGATCTTTGGAAGTAGTACTGAACTGACTCATTTTTTATCCAGGGTCAACTACAAAGGGGGAAATCGGCTAGGCTACATACATATTTAGATTCCTGTACGTTGAAATAAAATGAACGTTTAATGGTTAACGAGCTTGATGTTTAATTGAAAAATAATATTATGATGAATATTATCTGCTGAAGATTAGTTTTTTTGCTATTATTTTGCTACTAATTACGCTCAACGCTGCAGCTGATACCTAATATAATATATTGCCATTCTGTACTGAACCCTGTTTTTTTGTGAATTCGCGCTTATTGGCAGTATATATTTTCCTGTGATTGTAAAAAAATCTATAAATTTTGAATACAATGAAATACTACGTATAAATTACGAAAAAATATATATTTTATAAATAAAATAAATAATTTCAGTCTCAGTTTGTGCCTTGTGTGTTTCCGTGAATAGGCTTCATATTTAGTGTTGTAGATTTCTGCTGCTTGTCCTACAAAAAAAAATCTACAATTAATCATACATATTTATAATAATATTCAAGGCTGTTTCACCACTTCTGGGTATGTTCTGTTTTGCTTATCTATCAATGAAAATGACAAATACTGTATGAACATAAAAAAATTGTAGAATATTCTATCAAGAACTACTCAGCAAATGGTTAAATGAGGCCCGAAAATGTAACGCCACAACATCGGCGTTAATGCAAGCATGACATGCGTATATGTGAATTGTTAAACTGCATGAGGGACAAAAAATCATACCATGAAACCGTTGATGAAACCTAAATATTACATTTGAAGAAAACTAGTTTCTTACCTTAGGACACTTATAAGCACAAATAAATGGTTCTTCCTTCGGATGAGGAGGGTCTCGAAATAATTTCCTTATCTGTGGCGCTAGAAGTTTTGGCGCGGGAGGAACGTAGGCTTTTCCTAAAGCCTTGCTTACACCTGATATCAACATTCCTATACACATTGTTATCACACATCCAGAGAGCGTATACCACATGTATGATACATGTAATATTGGACTAACTTCGACCCTGAAAGAAATAATTGTATTTTAACAAGTGTATATGCACATTTTAATAAAAGTAAACATTATCTTTGATAAATAATTTGTTGCCAAATATAGGAACCATGAGTAATTAAGAAGTTAGGAAAAATTTTGAAATATATATTTTGTTCTGTAGTTATTTTTAGAGCATCGCTATTCACAACAAAACACATAAAATTGACAACTCTACCTTTCAACTGTATCCACATTATTGAATTCCAGTGTATGATTATACAGACATCCATCTACACTGAGTGGCTTATGTGGGTGGGTGATGTAACCGCTGGCTATAGCCAACTGCGCTGATAGACACCACCACGTCATTGATACCAAACCAGTCATTCCTCCTATTAACGCTCCCTGCACACAATATGAATTTGTTATTTCCGTAAAATTCTATATTTTAAAATGCGAAAGTAAAGACTTCGTTCATCTTCTGCTTTACCGTAGGAAGCTGTTCAAAGTTCCGAAAATCAAAAATGCTCAATTTTTTTTGCATTTTGTTATGATAAACGACCTATTAAATATTTTAATTTACTTATTGGGCCCCTTATTTTTACGTTATTGTGACTTGAATTAGTAAAAAGTGCGGGTGTTCTCACGTATCCGACCAAATCTGGGATTTGAAATCTAAAAATCGTTACGAACAGATTATTTTACTTCGTTTCTAGCATAGCTGTGCATATTGCCTGTGCTTTGTTATTATTTATGCACATAGGGATTGAAATAAGTATCAAATGTGTATAATATTATAATGTATTATAATATTATAAGGTAAGTGTGTACTCAATGTAATTACCATTCCGTCTACCCACGGCATCAATATCCCCATAGTGAACACCCCAAGCTGGGGCCCCATAGTTATGGCTTCCAATGTCATCGTCAATTGTAGAATTGTTCCCAATTTCTCAACGATAAATGTTAATCCTGCAATTAAGATTTCAGTCGATTCAAATGCTTTACAGGAAATAAACGAACAAAAAGACACTTCTTAATCGATCAATTAACAATACAAGTTCGAATAATTTATTTTATTCCGTAATGTACAGATAACAAAGATTCATGCAGAATAATGCATTTTGCTTTTGTAATAAATACTTCAACAGATCGATTAATCACATTTAATAAAATCTATTCACATAATGCACAATATCACCCTGCATAGTAGGAAGTGCTTTTTATCAATTCCTACGAGTCCAAATCTTCAGAATACACATAATGTTATAACTATAAATAAAGATTAATTAAATTAAGCCGGCTACTCACGTACCTGGGCAGGGGCAATATTGGAACAATCTCGTTTGCACGGCGGTTGGAGCAATTTCAGTTACCTATGCAAGCAGGGGCAATTTAGAGATCATAATAATTTAGAGATGTATAGACACACAATTAAGAATTGAGGGTGCAATTCCAATATTGTCCCTGCTCCAGGTGCGTAAGTAGCCGGTTTAACAATCACCTAAGCAGAGTACTCCGATGAAAATGACAACTCCTCTCAACAACCAACTGGTCTGACGGTCTGACAATTTCCTCTTGAAGAATGGCTTATAAAAGTCTTCAAGCACTACAGCTGACATTGAGTTTAAGCTCGTTGATAATGAACTAAAAAGAAGTTTAAAATTAATTTCTATGTAAATTTTCATAATCTAAAACTAGCTATTTAAGGCTTACACGCTTTACATCAATGAAATAGCGACATTAATCATTTAAAAAAACCTTACCAGTATTAGATACGCTAATAAAATAATATAATATACATTTTCCTCTACTTTTTCGTCTGACATACTTACATCCTTTTTAATTTTTCATTAATTTATTAAGGTGACGAATTGTTAAATATTAATAAAGTCTAGAATATACTACCAACAGTATTTATATGAGTAAAAGAAATTTTTCCTACATATTATACCTAACTGCTTTACCTTAAAGCTGCACTGAATATCCCAGCAAGAAAAACTCCTGGCAGTCCTGGAAAATCACCCAAAACGTCCATGACTAGAAGCGGCAATAGTTGATCCTTTGCCTTCGCTAACTAAAAATATTTTTGGACTGTCATTAACTGCATAAAAAACGAAACATAGATGTCTTCCCCTTAAATTCGCTCGTGTGATGGCCATAGAAAATTCCAAAAGTTATTACAAAATCTATCTGCATACCAAAATTACAGCACATTAATTGAGTTTGAGCAGCTTTCACCATATTATATTTAAACAAATCTAATCGCACTTTGAGTTTGATAAATAGGCAGATAGTATCTAACAATATAAATTATTTTTAAGCTATTGCATAGCTTCTATCGCGGGCCTTGAGCGCGGGGACCGAATCCAGAAATTTAGTAACGAAAAACCTCACGCTCCCCACTCCGACGGGCACGGAGGTGTGGCTTGAAGGCATAGCATGCAATAGCTTTACCGCGGCAGTCCCCGAGTGCCACACGTCTTTTTTTATATATTTTATACTTTACCTTTGTTTGCAAAGGATCGCAGTCGTGAAATCTAGCATAAATCAGCAATCCACAATACAGGCAGAAACAGTACAGTATTGAAATTCCAATACAGAATAGAAATACCGACCTGAAAAAAAAGTTACATAAGCAAACTCATTTCAGGGCTTGCTGATAAAGTCTCTGCTAGCTTTTTTTATGCTTTTGAACATGTACCTAACTATAATTATTATTGTTATGCCGTGCATAACATATTAATTGATATTAATATTGTAACTAGCTGAAAAATATTTAAACAGTTTTGAAATTAGCATATTAGGTAATTATTTGTTCAAAAATCTAAAAGGATAACTAGAGAACTTTCCGAAATAACAGGAAACAACTTACAATTTCGCGCCTCGTAACGTAGGGAGAGCCAGATATCGTTGAACCATAGTTTGATTAACTGCATTTGCTTGTAACCAATAAATTACCCCTCCTATTACCAAATTCCATATTGTATGTCGTGCTGTAGGGTTGAAATCCCAACTAAAAAAGAAAATAATATGTGATATTGAAGTCTATCGAATGTGTAAGTTATCGTCATCGATATCGATTTTAACAAACGACCCATATTTTTAATTTGTACCCTAATCAAAAATAAAAAAAAATCAGAGAAAAGCATTCTAAATTATTCATGCGCTGCAATGTTAATAAAATCATCAGTCGAACAAAAACGCTTTGACAGACAGCAAACAAATTTAAAATAACGTATTATTTAAAAGATACCTACTTGGGTGCTTCAATCCTTCCACTGTCCATGTTTCGTTGCCATACAACACCGAATCCACCAATATCTAGGGTACCCTTTATAGCAACTAACGCCATCGCCCCTACCATCACTGTTATTTGAATTACATCAGTCCAAACGACTGCTTGTAGACCACCCTAAAAAGAATTAGGCTTACTAAAATCAGGAACGAAAAATATAAATATATGAACAATGGCTCTGACGGAAACCGGATATGAATAATTAGGAAGTCTAGATAGACTTCCTAATTATCTACGCATTTAACGATTTTGTGACGATATCTTTTGTCGCATTTTTAAGCCTAATTATCTAAAATTGAATATGCTTATAACTTGAATCATCCTGGAGTAACATATGATACAGGTTGTTATAGGATAATAAATCGTTAAATTTGCAGATATTATGTTGTGAGTACTACAAAGTAGGATATAAAATACTTACAGCACTCGTATAAAATATACAAACTAAGCACACAATTGGCGTAATTATGTGAATATTAACTCCAGTCACTGAAATATAAAATATTTTTCGGATTAATTACTCATTAATATAAAAATTAAATAGATGTCACATTAAAAAATCAGATTTCAATGATTTTATATTAAATCATCTGCATTACCTTGATTAAAAGCAAGTGCTGGCACATAAATAACAATTGGTAACCATCCTATCTGAAATTAATTTAACATAATAAAAACATAGATGAATAAATCACTGAATTTCTCTTGTAATATAATATTGGTTATAATTTTTAACCCATATAATACTCACCATCGCAAAAACGAAAAGCATCGAACCGAACAGACGAACTTTGTTATCAAATCTCAGTGATAAATACTAGAAAAAAAGTGTTAAATAAATTAATAACTTATACATCTATGACCGCAATTAAAATTAATTATAAAAATTTTCTTCGTACCTCATAATTTGAAGTCATCTTAAGTTCGTGAAACACAGGTAAGTATATTTGAGTCATGAAAATGGACATTAGAAATATTCCGATAATGATGTAAGAATATTGCGTCCCGTACATGTATACTTCTGTTGGTGAACCCAATAACGTTATTCCAGAAATAAAGCTGAAAATTATACGCACCATGTAGGTACTTAATACGTAATAGATAGAATCCAATTAAGTGAATCTTTTTTTTTTTTGTCAATGGAAAGCGAGACAAATTAATATCGTGTTTTATGTAAACTCCTAAGTAAATATTCCAACGTTTATAACGTTAACCGTCTTTTAAATTTTAATTAATGATTGAACTTTTTAGCGGAAATAGCTACTCTCAACATAAATTAAGCAGAGAAGGATTTGAAGTAGGATATTAAAAAGTTCTAAGCATTATTCAGGTCATAGAAAATTATTAACATACATTTCCCATATTATCTTAATGCTTTTCGAACACGATCCTTTGCAACCTTTGCAAGCTGACTTTAAAAATCTACGAGCGTATTGCAGTAAAAGTTTACCGAGCGAAAATATTATATGCCAGATAATATGTGAAATTATAATTAGGGATGCTACTTGCTAGTGAAAATGATGTACCTAGTTATAGCATATTGTTATATCAGAAGAATTCAATGAACTACTAACCTGGCTACTAAAGACATGGATACGGGCAACACTTTCATATTCCTTCCGCCAAGAAGATAATCGTTCTGCGTCGTCTGCTTTTTGAAAAAGCCCCAGTACACACCTACGAAAGCACTTATCGCTAACATAAATATGAAAACTACGTAATCCACCCAAGAAAACTTTTGCATTTTAAACACCATATCGGCGACATTGTCCTGTGTATCGCCCATATTAAATGTTCTTTTAAACAACGATAATAATCTTCCAGCGAGGGATCCACGATTCGAATGGCAAGTGAACCCAGTGTGTAAATTCAATCTGTTACAATGAAAAAATTACGATAACTCGCAATTTAAAAGAGGATGTTGCGAGATCCCCCCAATAGTGACTAGCATTGAATCGGGATCGGTCTAACTGATCTTGTAGTAAATATGAACCTTGACATTGCGAAGGGTACTAAACAATTAACATAGGTACTTTTATAGATTCATGAGATTGGCTTTTGAAAAATGGCATTTTTTAAACTTGACTATCGTTTATTATAACTTTAATAGTACCAAGGGTTCAATTTTCATACCGCTATTAATTAATACAATTATAATTTATAGGCGCCCATTTTCAGCACCTGGGTTTAAATTGGAGATAACATTTTGTGCCATTGTTTTATTAGAATATAATATTCTATGCCATAATGATGAAGAATAATTAATTATTAAAGTACCCATGGATGCCTCTGATGACGATAAACTTTTAAAATGCGGCATGGACGTACCCAGGCATCATACTGCAAGCGGAGCAGGTGGTACCACCTTATATTATCTAACTTGCTGCATATTAATTAGGTTAGTAGTATTTTGAAAATTGATAGTTTTGTTTAAAATAATATTATTTAATCTCGATATCCGTTGAGAGAAGAAATAGAAAACAAGAAAATCATTGTCTTCAGGCAGTTTGAGATAGGCTAGGATGTATTGACAAAGAATATGCTTAATCCCGTGACCGTTTCAAAATCTTATCCTATAAAATTGCGGAAATTATAAATTAATTATGTAGAATTTTATTTTGAAACATCACAATCAGATTATTTGCTCATCTTTTATTTACAGGAGTACTAAAATAGCAGGAGTTCAATTGGTCTGCAAATCGGAATAACTTCATACAATAGCATTATATTTTAATCATTTGATATTGTTCTTTTTATTTGTCAATAAGTACAGAATTTTACACGAATTTTACCTGTTGTCGTCTTGTGTGAACAGCCTAATTTGTTGCCATTTATGAAAAAAAAAAGGTTACTTTTGAGTTTTGACGCATGTCAGTTGTCAATAGAATTGTAAATTGTAAACATAACCAACAAGTTTGTGTACATCGAATTTTCTTTAAAAACTAAACAAATATAAACTGAACATAATTTAAAACATATAATTATTTTTCTTCTTGAGTTCTTTCTTACTTTTAATTTATAAAATGGCAGGAGTATTGCTAAGTCAGACTGAAAAAACATATATACTTCATGGCGTACAGGTGTTTACAAGAATTATTTTGTGTATTATAAATATATTTTGTAAACAAGTTATCTTATAACATCGTCATGTAATTTTAGGAAGACTTCCGCTCTGATGGGAGATCTAATATTGACTATAGACCCATGGAACTGGAAACGGACGTAGTCAGTCATGCAAGTGGCTCGGCGCGTTTAAGGTTGGCAAACACAGATATTCTTGTGGGTGTAAAAACTGAAATTGATGTCCCTAATCCCGACAAACCCGGTCTGGGAAAAATTGAATTCTTTGTAGATTGGTAAGTTACAATTTTGAAACTTGTAGAATTATAACATAAGCTCTTCGTCGTGTTCCTTTTCATTTCTTTCTTAGTGATTCTGTTTTTGTTTTATAATTTTAAGTGTATTATTTCTAGTTCCGCAAATGCCACACCAGAATTTGAAGGAAGAGGTGGAGAACAACTCGCAAGCACTATATCAAACATGTTACAAAGAGCGTACCACTCTTCCCAAGCATTTAACTTAACGCAATTGTGTATATTTGAAGGAAAACAATGTTGGAAACTGTATATTGATATTTTAGTAAGTATTCTAAAATTAAGTCAATAACTAATAAAACTCAATTTACAATATTTGTGTTACATATTTACAATGTGTGTATTCATGGTAAAATTTTCAGATATTAGAATGTGGAGGTAACTTATGTGATGCTGTGTCCTTAGCTGTAAAAGCCGCACTATTTAATACAAGAATACCTTTTGTTAAAGCAGCTCTCATGGATGGAGGAAATGTAGATTTACAACTATCTGATGATCCTTTTGATAGCAAGAATTTGAATGTTGGCACTGCACCATTGCTGGTAACATTACTTTTTTCTTTTAACTGTATAATGTTTTAATAAACTCATACTGATAACATGATTAAAATAAGTACTGTTCTATATCTAACTTGATGACAATTAGGGCAACCATACAAGGACCCCTTCAAGCAGTTGAGACCGACGGCTCGAAGCCGCGACCTCGCCGTAAACTATAGACTATATGGCTTACATTGTTTATCATACAGAGAGATAAACAAATGAGTGTCAAAATTGTCATGAAATTAACAAAAACACAGTATTTTAGTTCAAAGTTCAAACCAATGCAATGAAATTATATAAAAACAAAATCAAATATTTCAGGTCACACTATGCAAAATTGGTGATAAATGTGTAGTTGATCCATCAGCTGAAGAAGAAAAGTGTAGTGTTGTGTCACTTATTGTTGGCGTATCTGGCAATCCTGGATATTACACTACAAATGCAGCGGACACTGAATTACAGTCTAAATGTACGACTATTGGCATGTTAGGTGCAGGCAGTGTGGCCCCACAAACATTGAAAGAAGCTGTCAGTCAGGGAATGTAAGTAATGAAAGGATATTTGAAATTGCTAAAAAAAATATAAAATTAAAATAGATACATATTGACTAAGGGCCGGATTTGCGGAACCCAATGATTATTGCTATCTGTCAGCTCATATAACAAAATATAATGCATGGAAATTTCCGTCAAATACTGAACAATGTAATTTTGTACAAAGATTAATTTAGGTATTATCTTTCTGTATTGTCAGTCTACAATCTTATTGAACATATATATATTTATTATTTATATCTTATCTTTATTTCAACTATTAACACCATTCAATGTATTTTCAGTATTGCAGCCAAATGTTTAGATGAAGCACTTGGAAAAGCTCTTTTACGAGAAAAGGCAGAAACAATCAATTACAAAAAAGAATCATATGGATTTCTCAAATAAATATTTTATTCACAAAAAGGGTTTTAATTAAAACACAATATTGCCCATATACCTTTATTATATTATAAGGAAAATAAACATTTCTCTACATGAAACCATCACACTTTATCACATTTTTTATCAGGCCTGTATTACAATCAGTCATAACATTTCTTTCCATAATATGTCAATGTTAGCTACATGAATATCATGAAGTTGTCATTATATCAACAAGACATACAAACGAAATATATATCTTAATATCAATAAGAAATTATATTTAGAGAACACAAAAATACCATATTAGGTAGGTATGTAATTTTCCAAACAATAATAAAATAAAAATAACTGAAATACAATACAAATTAGGCAAGATATTCAGTCATAAAACAGGTAAATAACATATTCTATTACCATTGTCAATATAATTTTAACTTATGATATTACTTCTTATCTATGCAAAAAATATGTTTATTTATCTATTTGGGGCTATGATAATATGATGCCCCACATCTAATAGAGAATAATGCAATAGAGATAATAAAAGTATTTTATATTCTTTATGAATATAATTACTTCTTAGCATTGATGGGAGTCAATAGGTCAAGAACAGCGGCGATATTGCCATCCTTGCTCTCGAGTAGTTGAGTCAACCATCCTCCTTCATTAGTGAAGCCCATTGCAATCATTTGCTCAATGGCCGCTTGAATATGAGCCACTGTAAAAGAAAGTTATAAGTATTAAAATCATTTTCCATACCTTTTAACATTACATAAAGAATGTTTTTCCTTCTTTGTTATATAATAATCCCCCTAAAAATATTACCCACTCATTGCTTACATGAGTTTTATAACTTTGTTTTAACTACAGAATAATAAAGTCATGATAATATGAAACATATTATCATATGCATATTGATTAATGCAAATAAATAAAGTGGGCCACCAAATAATAATTATTATGATTAGAATGATATCATTCTGACTCATTGTTTTGCAAATGTATATGATTAATTAAGTCCTTATAATTGGAACTTGATAATACTTATGCATAAAATTATTATATTAATTATTTTATGTCGATTGCTAAGTTTTCAAACAAACAATACTATCCATTTATGTATCAAAAAGATAGTAACACCATCTATTACTCAAGAATGGCTGAACAGATTTTAATGGTTTATTTAATTTGTTAGTTCATGGGATAATAAATGTCAAATTTTGTATATCTTCCACAATAGTCAAGCGTAGCCAGGACGAATAGCTAGTAATAAATATGATGAAATTGATATTTATTATTTTATGGCATCCAAATGCTTTATAAATATAAATTTATAAAGAACAGAAAAAATTCGATCACGAGGCGGGACTCGAACCCGCATCCTTTCGCGCCATTCCGGGGCGGATGCCTGACCAACTCGGCCACTCGTGACCCGCAGAGCAATCGAATTTATTAAGTATATTCTTTCAGTTTTATGTGTCTTGATAAATAAGATACTTACTTGGGTGTCGTTCCTGGCGACCAGTGGCTGATGTTTGCTTGCCAGCATCTTTAGTCTTTGGTTCTTCCGGAGCAGTCGGCTTCGGTTGTTCTGGAACTTTCACCGCAGGCTCTTTGGGATTCAACACTAAATGTTATAAATGACAAATGATGATGTGAGTATTTGAGTGTTGGGAAATTGATAATTTGATTCAAAAATCATTTATGATAGACATCAAATAATTATTGAAAACTATTATTATAGATTATAAGAGATATTAATATGTATTCAATAAAAGAACAATTAAAATAAAAGAAAGATATCTTATTCTTATCACTTATGTTATTATCAAAACATTCAATTTACATTATTGCGATAAATGTAGACATGTAAATTAGGGATGTAACGATACCGATACCGATACCGATATATCGGCCGATATATCGGCAAGCCGATATATCGGTATCGCCGATAATAAATCAACCGATACCGATATTTTTTTATTAAATTCTTTCTTTTCTTTTATGTTTTTGCATTGTATTCATTCATATTGTTTTATTTCTGTTTCTGTAATAATGTTAAGGAAGAGCGGAACCTCCTGACACAAGCATTTTATTTGCTTACTAGGAGTGTTCCAATCACAAATTTGTTTATGTTAAGGAAAGAAATACTTAAATAATTTTGAATTTTTTTAATTTTTAACGTGATAACGTTTTTAAAATCGTTTTAGTCGGGTGACATGTTCATAAACTTGTGTCACACCAAAACCTCACGAGCGCGATCGCAGGTATAACGAGAGAGAGACGGACCGATCTCCCGTTTCATCTTGAGCGCTGCCACTGCATTATGTTATCACGTAAACATCTCGATCGTAAATAATTCAAAAATCCGCGCCCAATGAACGATGCGGGAGGCCGCCCGCGCGTGCGCACTTTGTTTTCTGAAAAAACTCTACCAATTATAGTAAACTTTTATTAGGTACTGATTGTATGTGTATTACTTAAAGTTTAACTGACTTCGTAAAATAATAATACTAAAATAAATGGTTTTGTTGTTTTTTGATTTGGCATTTTTATTTAAAAGAATACGATTAACAGTTGTCTCTGTTAAATGTTGGTAACTTTTTATGTATAATTCACTATTTATTTTTCTACCAAGCCATCGATATCGGTATCGGTATCGGTATCGCCGATACATTGCTACAAATATCGGTATCGGTATCGTATCGGCAAAATCATGTATCGTTACATCCCTAATGTAAATGTATTGACATTTAAAAATAATAACGAACACGAAATATATTTCAATTTAATAGCTTTTTGATGGTTATAACACTTACCAGCTGTGGCAGTATTGAGAGGCGGGTAGAGACTTTGGCCCTCGTTGATTTGCACACGATTTTGGAACTCCTCAGGCAGGTTGAAACCAATGGGAGGGTTTGTTTCTGCGCCAGGAGCCTTAGCTTCAGAATCCATAAGATCTGTAAAAAAGTAAAAATTTCAATGAAAATGGATCAAAAACAAACACTTCATATTTATATTATTAAGGGCTGATTTTTCAATCCTTGGCTAAAACTTATTCATTGAATAACGTATTAAACTACTATTTCAAAAATGTATTCTAATTTTCCGTATATGACAGTTTACAGGTGACATTTTAAAATGTTCGTGTAATACTTTATTGTACGGATAAATTTGAACCAAAGATTGAAAAATCGGCCCTAAGTGAAATTAAAAGTAAAACATCAATTTAATCTATTAATTAATTACGACATAAATACCTTTGTCATTATTGATAACAGTCCACTCATCAGTTTTGTCAGGGGAATCCTCTTTCTTGGACTGAGCTGCTGCATTCGAAGTTGAGGACACTTCTGAAGCCACACTTTGCTTATCAGCGTCAGACGCCTTCCTATCCCCTTGGCCCATTTCAACATCAGTCTTTTCCTTTGCAGCAGATGTCGATGGCTGTTGCGGCATAAAAGCATTCAGGTTTCCGCTCAAATACATGTTCAATAGTTTTTGAATGTTATCCATGTTCAAATTATCGGGTGTGAAAGGGCATTGCGGTCCCCTGGCCGATGATGTTTGCTGAGCATTTGCGGAGGCGGAAGCAGAAGCCTTTGGAGCTTCAGCCTGAGTTTTAGGGGCTTCATTAGCTGTCGGGGTTTCCTGGTTTGCAGTTGGTTCATGTTCAGTTTCAACTCCGACGTCCCCAGCGAGGTTCGCAAATTCGTTCATATAAGTGGCGAATGTTTCCAGCCAGCTGTTGCGTGGCCGACGTTGGTGTTCGTCACGGGCTTGGCGGCGATGGCCGTGGTGGCCATGATGCTCCCGCCGCTTACTTTCACTCTCATGACGTTGCTTCTTGCAATGTTCCTCGTTGATTTGATTCAATGTTTTGAGGAAATGGCGCGACCGCTTCACTGCCGCCTTGATAACGGTGCGCTGTAAATTGTAATTTATGCATTTAAATAAAAAATAAAAATAAAAACATTTATTTATCTCTCTCACAAGGGTTAAAAACTATACAAAGAATGAATAATACTAATACATCCATACTAATATTATAAATGCAAAAGTAACTCTGTCTGTCTGTTACTCAATCACGCCTAAACTACTGAACCAATTTGCATGTAATTTCAAATTTGGTATGGAGATATTTTGATACCCGAGAAAGGACATAGGCTACCTTTTATTGCGAAATATGTACCACGGGCGAAGCCGGGGCGGACCTCTAGTAATATATATTAGGCAAACTTATCAGAGCTGGTGCCCGAAATGGGTTCTGAAGAACCTGTGAATGTTTATCTGTGTCGCGTGTTTGAACACGTGAACCGGTTAGATGTGACCCGTGATCCGTTACAAATCGATTCGACATACAGAAAGTGTGTAAAGTAATAAATAATAATGTTAGGTATGCCAAAACAATACATTTAATATTGTTATCGAAGTTAAATAGGTATGTAAATAAATTTTCCCTAGCACATTAATTGGATACAGAGGCCACTTGTCTCTCAAACGGATGGAAAATTTCCAATTCGTTGCACTTAAGTACGCTTTAATTACAGCGAATGTACAAGGATACCAAACAAAATAATATTACCTTTATCTATTTATTTAAAAAGGCTTATGCAATGAAATAGAGAACCGTCGCAATAGGTGAAAACTTATTTATATTTACGAATATAAAAGCTATATGTTTACTAATTAGTTAAATTCACTTTACAGTGAATTAATAAAAAAAATCATATATTTTAAATGATTTTAATTAAAAATAAAAATTACAAGTACGTGTTATCATGAGCACGATGCTTCACAATATATTTTAATTCTAATATTATAATCTATAGGAATAAGACGTTCTCACGATCGAAAGCACATCGTCAGCGCTTCACATTACATATAGCGTAGGGTTGTCACATAACTCCTCCCCCCGCAGATCCGCAACTATTTTAGGACATTGGGTGAAAATGTTGCGGCAGGATCAACTTCTGGGGCTGATGTATTATTTGATCTCTGAATGTTCATTTTCTTTGATCTGTAGCGACGATAGCACAGGAACATTGAAGTGGCCGCTGCGCACAGTAGAAAGATGTAAAGTGGTATTGTCGTATGGTAGATGGCGAACTCTCTCTCAGGGGCGACCGTCGTATATACTTCTATTTGCTTCTATAGGTTGTGTAATCCCTGTAGGTTGATGGAGTGCAGTCCCAAGGTTTTTAGCGTTCTCGTCGAAATATTACTGATTGGTGCAATTAAAATTTTTGTAGTTGTATCTTTAATTTCATTATTAATATTTGTAATAGTGAGGTCGTCAGTACGTAGAGAGCAGCTTGTAGGTAACGTTGCTATGAAACTGCCTTGGAGATGAAGGTATTCCTTATGATTGCAGGATAATTCAACTTTTGTGAGATGTGGGAAAATAATGGTGTAGTGACTGTCGTCCAATTTCTCCATTGCTGGCTTAGTTAATGTTAGGCAGGTGGATTTAGAGTCGCTGGATATCTCTGGCGTGGTGATGAGGTTTGCAATACAGTCGGGTGAACTTCTTGTATGGTGGTTTAAGGTCTCTTCACATAGAAACCGATTGCTCAACTTCGGGCATTCAGCCTCTATGTACACATAAATATCTTTATTGGTTGCTATGTAGGGATAGGGAGGTATGATGATATGACTTGTACGATTAGGCAAGACGGATAGTTTGTAAAGGTTATAAGTGTGAGGAGTATAATATATATGGGGAATCTAAATATAATTACTATCCTATTTTTACTAAATTATGATCCAGTTCGAATTATACTACGTAATATATCTATTCCTAACATAACATTTCGCGCTCGCGATGTACGCGTAAAAGCTAAACTACCCTCTATATTTCTTATAACTAAAAGTAAATCATTAATATTACCGTCTAAGGGACCTGGTTATTCTGTAGAACGCCCTGGTTTTAAAACTTCTAACAAGGACGATGCGTTATCCAATTTTCCAATTTTTCGTTCAAATGTTGAACCCTAATTTTATATAGTATCTTATAATGTACGATTATCAAAATTCTTTTCAAATTCTAACATTTACTTTCTAGCTAAATTAATTTTTAAATCAATGTCGTCTTATATAATGTAGGTAAAAAGGTATGGTAATGGGTGATAACGTTTATCAGGCCGAGGTTAAAGGAAAGTAGTGGGTTTTGGAGTACGTTTGAGTCGGGATTTCGAAACAGGTAAGCGTTTTTTGGAAGTATATACATGTATCGGTAAATTAGACACAACTTTGTCTTTTATGAATCGTGAAGCTAACTTTTGCCTCGCGGCTATCGGATTACGTATATATACTTCTTGATCAGGTGCATAGTCAATCTCAGGTTCTCTCCGGGTATTATGTCGCGTCATAATTGCTTCACGTTCTGCGAATGATGAGTCGTGTATTAATTTATAAACTGTCTCCATGTTAATTCGATGGTTATGTATGTATTGTTGTAAAAGTCTTTCCGATAAATTTAAGTCAGTTGGGTCTCTAGGGTCATAATGTCCTGTAATTACATCATAAGGTCGGCATTTAGTCAGACTGTGTACAGAACTATTATATGCTAAGATCGCGTATGGCACTAAATTTGCTGCAGTTTCATTTTTATGCTTTAATTTCAATATTCTTATATGCTCGATAAGGGTGCTATGGAATCGTTCTATCATACCGTTTTCGTTGGGGGTATGAGGAGCAATCATATGATGATTAATCTTATGCAGACGTACAAATTCGGAAAATACTTGATTTGTAAATTCAGTACCTCGGTCAGTAGTTATCGACATAGGTGAACCATGGTGCGTCATGAAAAGTAACAATGTTTTAATGATATTCGGTGCGGTACTGTCGCTTATTCGGTACGCTTGAGCATATTTAGAGAATGAGTCAATAATAGTCAGATACTTATCCTGTTCTAGAGTCAATACGTCAGCATGAACAATCTCAAATGGTTTAGAAGGAGGAGGCACAATTTTAAACACTGGGCGTACAGGGTTACGGTCGTATTTTGCACTGTTGCAAATTGGGCATGTATTTATGTAACTTGTTATGTCGGTTTTCATTTTAGGCCAGAAGTATCGTTGGGACAAGGAAAGGTAAGTCTCGTTAATACCGCGATGGTTCGTTTTACCTTCGTGATATTTTCGAATAGTATCTTGTTGGACTAAATAATCAGTTATATCTTCAATCTGTCGCTTAACAAGAAATAATTTCATACATGAATTTTTAAAAGTATTTTGGATTAAAGGTACTATATCGAACATTTTACTAACAGGATTGACCAAAATTGCAGTACGAATTTTAGGATCTACATACTTCTTAATCAGCTCTACAATGTTTTCTTGTAAGCTGTCTTCATTAATTTGTACTGAAACACGTAGGAATGTTTCAAATGGTTTCTTTATGGTAGGTTTCGTTGAAGGTGAGTTATTCGTGATTTTTATAAATATCTGTTTACGAAATGTGTTAAGTGGGTCATCACTTATAGGAATGTCAAGAATAGGATTTTCACGGCTAGTATGTTTTGTGCCCTCTGGTTTATTAATGTTAAGAGTTTCGTCTGTACCGTAAGCTCTTAAGGAGGGGGCAGTATCTGTCGATGATTGGCTAATTAAGGGTCTGTCGTCAGGTGCAGAAACAGTCGATGATCTACTATTTAATGGTCTGTCATCAGGTGCAGTTACAGTCGATTCAGAGTCAGAAATATTCACTATCATAGATTCTACGTTTTCATTATGCAATTCTATACGCGACAATGCGTCCGCGTTCGTGTTACATTTACCTTTCTTATATACTATCGTATAGTCATATTCAGAAAGCTTAAGGCGCCAACGAGTCAGCCGAGAGTTCGGTTCCTTAAGATTCATTATCCATTGTAAGGGCTTATGGTCTGTTATAATTTTGAACTTTCTGCCAAATAAGTACGGTCGGAAGTATTTTGTTGCCCATACAATTGCCAATAACTCTTTTTCAATGGTACTGTAATTCATTTCACTATCATTTAAAGTACGTGAAGCATATGAAATAGGTTTGTCAGAACCGATTGGGCCTTGGGATAATATGGCACCAATAGCTACGTTGGATGCATCAGTCGTAAGTATAAACTCTTTCGTAAAATCTGGGTATTGTAATATAGGGTCATTCAATAGAAGTGTTTTACATTTTTCGAAACAATTGACGTATTCTGAATCTAGAATAATTTTACTACCTTTTTTCAAACATCTAGTTAACGGTTTTGTAACACGGGCAAAGTCAGGGATAAATTTTCTGTAATAACCTAGAAGACCTAAAAATTGCTTTATTTCTTTAGAAGTTTTTGGAATAGGGTATTTAGTTACAGCTCTAATTTTATCTGGGTTTGGTTTAATTCCGTCTCTACTAATTATGTGACCCAAATATGCAGTTTCTAACCTAAGAAATTCGGATTTGTCCATTTGGATTTTAAAATTTGACTCACGTAGACGTTGAAATACTTTTTTAAGGTTAACAATATGTTCTTGTAAGCTGGTGCTAAAGACTATAATGTCATCTAAATAAACTAGGCATACTTCGTTCTGTAGACCGCGCAAGACATTGTCCATAACCCTCTGAAAGGTGGACGGAGAATTCTTAAGTCCCATGGGCATTCTCAAAAATTCGAAATGCCCATGTTCCACGCTAAACGCAGTTTTAGAAATATCATTAGGATCCATCTCAACTTGTAGAAACCCGCTAGCTAAATCTAGTGTACTAAAGTATTGACACTTGCCTAATTTGTCAAGGACGTCAGTAATGTTAGGTATAGGATATTTGTCATCAATAGTTTTTTCGTTTAATTTACGAAAATCTACGACTAATCTCCATTTCTGCTTCCCTGAAGCGTCTGCCTTTTTGGGAACAATCCAAATTGGTGAGCTCCAGGCTGAGTCTGAAGGTCTTATAATACCTTGACTTAACATTTTTTGAATTTGATCTCTAACTTCATTTCTATGTACAAATGGATACCTATAGCTTTTAGAATGAATTGGTACTTCGTCCGTGGTCCGTATGCGATGTTTTATTTTATTAGTAAATGTAAGTGGTTCATCTTCTATATAGAATACGTCTGAATACTGTGCAACTAATCTTTCTAAGTTAGCTCGCTCTTCCGGATTTAAATGATCTGTACGTAACCGAGATATAACGTCTGATGTACGGGTTGATAACTTATTTGAATTAAATAATTCTGTATTATAAATTTCACCGGAGACATGTCTATCCATTGAGAAAATGATATCATGTTGAGTTGGATTACGAACCTCTAAAATTCCTCTGTTATTTTTAACCGATGTTAAACAATAAGGTATAACGCAATTTGAAATAAATTGTTCTGGTATTAAAGTGTCACCATTTGGTACGTTAACGGGTAATTTAAGTAATTTGGAAGACTCCGCTGGTAAAACGCATTCATATAAATTTACATTGGACGAATTATACATTTTAATAGGGTTAGTGGCATTACGCGTAATAAACTGTCGAGTTTTTAAGTCAATTTTCGATTCCAATTTTTCGAGCAAATCTAGGCCTATAAGTCCGTCAAATACGTCGTGAAACTTATATACAAAAAGTGTAATTTTATCAGTCTCTTGAAACTCTTTGAAACATGGTATAGTAATAGAGAAATCGTTTCTAGTAGTAGCATGTATATTAGTGACTTCGAAAGGATCGTAATTTAATCTTATATTTGAATAAAACTTTTGGACCGCTTCGGGACTTATAAATGACTGATTAGCTCCTGTGTCTAATAAAAGTTTTAATGGTGGGTCTAAAATCTGTATGTACGGTAGCTGCCTTTGTGTCTGCAAATTAATTTCTATCTTGGCTTTCTTGTGAGGCTGGCCTTCGGAAAATTCTCATTGTCTGTCGAGTCAGTTTGTTGGTTAGTATCATTACTTTCATTAATTTCACATACGTTTTCTGATGGCATGTCGTAATTTTGATCATAAATCGCGTCATGGTTAGAGTAATTATCGTCGGCATAGTCAACATAATAGTTGTTATAGTCAGCGTCATAGTAGTCATAGTATGGAGAGTAATATTCATATGGTACACATTCATTAACATGGACATCACGAGTTTTAAAATAGTTAGTAGGTGGTGGGTTACCATGCTTACGCCAGTCATGTCCAGTCGAGGGTGATTCCTTCGTGACATAATGACTCACGCCACTCATTGGCGTTGGACCTTTATAATAATTTGGTTGAGGACGTTGTGGTAATCGGAATACGTTGCTATGGGGGTTATAGTTAGGTGGAATAGCTCGGAATATTTGTTGGGTACGTGTGGGCATTCTAGGAACATGCTGCTGGTTTTGAACAGGCATTCTAAATTGATACGGTGGGTTTGGTCGGATTTTAGGAGGAAACATATATGGTTGAGGTACATAGAGAGGCTTGGGTACATGAAAATTGGGTGACGGCATTAAAGAATTATTATATATAGACTTAGGTACATTATTATAATTCGAATTACTAGATTTGGATGAAGCATCGTTTCTTTGTTGTAAGTAAATTGTATTTAATTCCTCCTGAACATACTCTAATGCTTTCTCTATTGTTTCGGGCCTCATACAGCGTATACGCGACCCGAGGGGTTCTTTAAGACCCCTAACAAAAGCCTGTTTCGTCAATTTTTTATATAGGTCACGTTTTGCGTCTATAGTACTTTTAAGTGATTCATGTAAAGTTACGTAAGTCATCATGGTACTGAATAAAGACTGTAATCTATCATAAAACTCTTGGGGCGAGCTGCCGCCCTGGGTTTGTGACGCTATATCATTATACAGAGCCGTCTCGTCCCTCTGGTCAGAAAAATTGTTAACTAGGGCCTCACGGATTCCACCCCAACTATCAGGAATACCGTTAGTATTAATGAGGCGTGCCGCCGGTCCCGTGATTTTATTTAAAATGCCATTTATCAGCGATAAATTTGAAAGAGTGGACTCGGGGTCATCTTTTATATATTTAATAACTAATTGGTCGCATATTTTAATAAATCTTGTTAATACATGGGGGTTACCATCAAAATCTGGGACCACCCTTAAGCATTTAAAAATTTCTTCCGTGTCAAATGACATATTAAAACTATCAATACTTCTTATACTATCAACTAAACTATTTCTCGAGGACTGTTGGCTATTAACAGCCTCGGTACACCGGGATTTCCTAGGATGGAAAATCGTGAAGGTTTTTTTTTTTTCTAAAATTAATATAGGAATATAATATAGGAAAGCAACACAATAAAATAATTCTGTGCAACTCACATTAACATGGTTTCCGTATCGATGGCTGGATACTGCTGATGTTCTGGATACTCGCTTGGGTTTTTAAAAAAACCGGTCGGCCGCGCGGGGCCTCGGAACCGATATTTATTTCGGATATATCTTCCCGCGGGCGACCCGAGTATCCTACCGACTGCGCCAGTTAAATTCACTTTACAGTGAATTAATAAAAAAAATCATATATTTTAAATGATTTTAATTAAAAATAAAAATTACAAGTACGTGTTATCATGAGCACGATGCTTCACAATATATTTTAATTCTAATATTATAATCTATAGGAATAAGACGTTCTCACGATCGAAAGCACATCGTCAGCGCTTCACATTACATATAGCGTAGGGTTGTCACATAACTAATTACTTGTTCTTATTATGCATTATTTGAAGGGACAAATATGTTGAAACTACGCACGGAATCCAAGGTGAACAAGTCTAGCTTACACTTGACTGATTTTGTTGAAAATATAATATGAATTTCACAGTGACTGATGTTGAGAAAATTTGTAATAGTGGTGCAATTTATTTATACTTGCAAGTCACCAAAATAGAAATGTTAATTTTTACTTTTATACAGACTTAATATAGCATCATAAAAACCCTTTTTTTACTAGACTCTAGAGCATTTTGCATAAATTGAAATAATACATTTATATTTCAACACATTTACCATTTATGTTAATTTATTGTAATCAGCAAGTCATGACTCAGTATATTCATTATTCGGCAAACAAAAATGTGATGAAATTATATTAAAAATCACACAAGACAAAGAAATTACGGACAGCATGGGAATAGACAGGCCAACGACCTCGCTCTTGCGACACAAGTCGAAGCCTACAGCCGAACGGCCATTTGTAGCACAAGTTGTAGACAATAATTGATATAGTTTTAAAAACGAAAAAGCACGCTCTAACCGAACTGAACATGAAATTATTGTATTGTTACCGATCTTTGATAAGTGGACAAAGTTTAAATTAAATCTATATGTTTCAAGGGGGTCAAAATCGAGTCTAAAGAAGTAGATTACATACAAACATACACTGGTGATACTAATAAAAGTGTATTGATGCTAAAAACACTAACCGCAAAGGCATACACTATTCAATATTCAGGTACGACTATCAGAGCTCACTTTTAAAGCACAAATCATAGACAAAGAGGGTAAAAGTAAGAATTAAAAAAAAATTGGTTGTTTGTACAGTAGGTTTACGATCGAGATGTTTACGTGATAACGTCTTATTGGTGGCAGCGCTCGAGATGAGACGGGAGATCGGTCCGTCTCTCTCTCGTTATAACTCCGATCGCGATCGTGAGGTTTTGGTGTGACACAAGTTTCTGAACATGTCACCCGACTAAAACGATTTTAAAAACGTTATCACGTTAAAAAAAAATAGACAAAGAGAATTAAAACACTTACAGGTAACGAGGGGACGGGCACTCGCACCATGCAATGCTCGGGGTGCAGGCCGGCGGACTCGCACTTGGAACACAGGTCGTAATCATCGCAGAAGGTACACTTGTAGCGGAAACCCGTTATGGGAACATCGCAACCGTCGCACACTACACCAGAGTGAGGAATGTTGGGCCCAGTGGAAGCTAGATAAAAAAAAATCTCCGTTAATAACTCAGGCCCCAGAATCACAGACACAATAGAAAATCTATTGTGTCGTGGACCGATTGGGCCGTTCGGGTCTCAATGGGTTAAGCAATGTGCAAGTTTATGTAAAACCAATTCTCGAAATTACTAGAACTTAATAAACGTTAAGTGTGCAAAAATAAATAAATTTTTTAAAATTAATATATTTATTCTAGTACAGTTAAGTCCTAACAAATTTATTGCAACTTTCTAAAATCATTGTGCTAGAAACATCTTCAATGTACAGTTCAATCAATCAAAATCCGTTGCGTAGTTTTAAAGATTTAAGCATACAAAGGGACATCAGGAAATAGGGACAGAGAAAGCAACTTTGTTTTATACTATGTAGTGAAGTACTTACGTCCTGCATTATTATCAGTAACAGCAGTTATAACAATGTCACAATCATCATTGTTATTATCCTCCTTGGTGTGCACATGGATCCGCTTCAAATCATCTGCCATTGACGTCAGAGCAATCATCAATTCATCGTCCGATGAAATTGTCACATCATCACCTTCTTCATCTATTCAATGAGAAAGCATTTTTGTTAACTCGTATTTAATTTTTAACTAATAAGCTATAGATTATTTTTTTTTATCAATCATAATTATTAAAAACATTGTTATGTACATAAAAAAATTAAAATAATGATAATAATTTAATAATTTTTTTTAATAAAAAAATCCATTATTTAATATTTTTTTAAAGAAAGTACAAACCTTTCCAAGAGACAGTGAAGCTCTTTCCCTTAAGCTTAGGGTAGATATCTTGAAGCTTAGCACTCAAATACTGAAAGCTGGTTACAACACCTCTTTCAATCCCAAACCTCCTTACTTCTGGCTTCTCACTCCCATTCCAGAATGTATAAACTTTAAATTGAACCTCCATTCTTGCTTTCTGAGCTATAAATTAAGCTAAGTTAATACACAGATTACTAAGATACAATCAAAAATGTTATTGCATGTAATGACTATGACGCGATAGTATTCAAAGAGGCCATTTTGTGATACCACTTATGTACAGCCATTCTATCTATATTCTAGATCGTATGCATTTGAAAACGTAGACAAATCGAAAAATACGAACAGTAATAACGCTCTAATTTTATTTTATAATAAACTATTCAATTTCAACACAATATTAATATGAATAAAAAAAGTAATCTTAATCTACATGGAAAACGTACCTATCTCGTCTAAATGTACACAAAATACAAAATCAATACAACACAACAAAACACAAGAGACTGCGCACCGCGTCAGCGAGAATAATATTATATATGGTGGGCTTCGCTCAGCGCTCTGCGGTTATATACATACGATGAATGTTTTCAATTTTAATGATTCATCACTTACCGAACATTGGAGAAAAATAATACTCCGTTGTGCAATAAATAAGAATCAGGTTTGTTTTTAACAAAAACAAAATAGTCACGTCACGCAGTGACTTGTGACAAATGACAGTGACAACACTCAGTGTTGCTAGATGAACTTGCTACATAGTTTACACTTGCAAGTCTGTCAGACAGACTGTCGGACAGTTCTTGCAGAAGTTTACTTGCAGATGGAAACGCCGCCTCATGTTTACACACGCTTTCTCAACTTCTCGCAAGAAGCGCTTGACAAACTGTCACGACAGAACTTGCTACATGGTTTACACTTGCAAGTTGCTGTCAGACAGACTGTCGGACAGTTCTTGCGGAAGTTTACATGCATGGAAACGCGGCCTTAGGCGGCGTTTGTCAAGCGCTTCTTGCGAGAAGTTGCGAAACACATTGCGAAAGCTACTCGCGACATTTCGCAGCTTATCGGTCTAGTTCCTAGACATGCGCAAAACAGTACGTCAAATAGTAATGCAACATCACGCA
>CAJQZN010041315.1:0-11696 GCA_907164685.1 Colias eurytheme
AAAATGACATCAAAAATATCATGAACGTTAAAAATAGTGTTTTTTCTTAATATGTGTGTGTATGTATTATCTTACAAGTGCAATGTATGATACATAAAGACATTTTAAGTTTGAAAAATCAGATGTTTTGCGCGAAGTGACAGTAGTACCCACCTCAACGCTTCGCTTATGAGGCGTGCAAAAAACTTATAATAAACAAAGCATATATAAAATAGGTATCAATGGAATTGTAGCTGATCTCTTCATCTCACCTTTCATTCCATATTTAATCCCTTTGTGAAATGAATTTCAACAATCTCTTAAATTATTTTATTTAAATAACAGCTTTCCGCCCGCGGCTTCGCCCGATTTGTCTAAAACCTAATAAATTATAAACTAAAACCTTCTTCTTGAATCACTCTATTTATAACAAAAACCGCATCAAAATCGGTTGCTTAATTTTAAAGATTTAAGCATACATAGGGACATAGAGACAGAAATTTTCTACTGGATGGGTACAATGTATTTTCTGAATTACTCAATGGATTTTCATATATAGATACACTCAGATATACCTCTATAATTATTGTATTGTTCGAATACAAATCACTATTTCTTAACCATATTAAATAATTTATTCTTCTTCCAAGTAATTCTATGTCTAGAGTCTAAGATCTAAGATCTAAAGAAAAAAGTTGCTTGAAATGAAACATCATGACTCATTTAGGGCTGATTTTCAATCCTTGGTTAAAGCTTATTCGTCGAATAATGTATTAAACTACCATTTTAAAAACGTATTCTAATTGTCCGCATTTGACAGTTTACGTGACATTTTAATATTATCGTGTAATACTTTATTGGACGGATAAATTTTATCCAAGCATTGAAAAATCGGCCCTTAGTATAATCTGTATTTTACTTCGTCATTTCTTTAGCTAAATACTCATATTCATATATTCAGATTATAAATTTAAAACATGTCTCTGAACTAATAAACAAAAAATGTAAAACAATGTCGTAGACTTTAAAATATTCATTGGCACTTTAACAAATAAATCTTCAAAGGACACTTAAAAGCATTTTTAAGTAATGGAACGTAACTGAACTTTTAAAGTGCAGTTTAAAGTTTTTCTAGAAGTATCTTCGAAAGACGTTGGTGATCTAAAGTTATGCAAGGAGTGGTACCTATACAATTATATTTGCTTGTACAATTATATACTTAGACAATGTAGAATGTAAATCTCTGATATAAAAAGCTGGATTATAAGGATGTTCTTTTTGTTTGAACTTATTTTATTTAATGGACAAAATCCCTACTCCCTACTAATATATTATAAATGCGAAAGTAACTCTGTCTGTCTGTCTGTCTGTTACGCTTTCCCGCTTAAACCTCTTAACCGATTTTGATGAATTTGGCACAGACAATCTTTAGACCCTGAGAAAGAACATAGGCTACCTTTTAATGCGAAATATGTACCACGGTCGAAGCCGGGGCGGACCGCTAGTTATACTATAATTATAAAACATTGATATAGTTGAATAGGTCTAGTTAACATTTAAACAGAGTATACAAAAGTTTATACATACATAACTAATGCATACATGTTACAACTCAATAATTCAGAAGTTGATATCCCGAACATCTTATCAAAGTAAATTAAACAACTTTGCCTTACAATATTCTTGGAATAATTACGTAAGTCTTACAAAATGTTTGGATTACCGTTCTGTCACTTGCAATTTGTGCGAACAATTAATTTTGTCCCCAAATAATCTGAATGCCATACACATTGTGTACAATATTCGATCGAGGGTTATTATAACAGAGTTAATACGAACCCTTTACGAAATTAGTTTGAACGAATTTGGAACCAAGAATGCTTGGTGTAATCTATAGGGTAAATGGGCTGTAAATAAATTAATATGACGTCATAAAGTTTGGAATGTTTTTATTTATTGAATCATCTTTTTATTTGTGTACATAGCGATGTGTGAAAAGGATTTCAGCATATTAGAGACCTTGAATTATTCAGGTTACAGGTACATTTTCACCCGAATAAGCATAGGTTTCGAAATGAACCTTCGTCTCTACATTTTGCTACTAATTTAGCGCAGCTTGATTGAATTTTTAATGTTTTTAAAAATTATAAAAACCAACCTGCTCGCTCTGGCTTTTTCCGGGTAATATTTTTTTAGCATTTCAGTTGGAGAAAAGAAATCCTACAAACTTCTTTAGTGGTGATTCTTTGGAACCCATTTGTACTTTTAGTAGTAGAGTTCTACTTTTAGGAGGAGAAGATTAATTTACTATTGATTATAATAAAAATAATACGTGGAAAATCACATAACATTACACGGAAGATAACACAGCTATAAAAATGTACTATAACGTATAAATAGATTGCATCGAACAATAAACGTCACGCGTATTTAGCGAAATGTTTAAACGAAACGACGATCAAACGATAAAAATGCAAATAATATCGATTACACGAAAACTACAGAAAAATAAGCTTGGAATATTGTTGCAAACTTATGAAAAACTGGTTTAATATGAAGGATAACGAAAATTACTGTTATAATTTTATGTTGAAACTTGCAAAACTAATTCGGAAAACTTAAATTTAAATAAAAGGCTTAAAAATAATATTATATATTTATCATAAGTAGTGTTGTATATAATATTTATTTATTTATTTATAAATACTTTATTGCACTTAAAGATAACAAAACAAGAAATACAAAAACTTAAATATAACTTACACTAAGTACAAGAATTGGCGGTCTTATCGCTTAGAGCGATTTCTTCCAGACAACCTTTGGTACAATAGAGTAATAAATACATAAATGGGTAGTGCAATAATAACTATGATAAGGGATATAATATTATATATGTATCACTAGATTTCCGCCCGCGGCTTCGCCCGCGTTTGCAAAGGAAAACCCGCATAGTTCCCGTTCCCGTGGGATTTCCGGGATTGAAACTATCCTATGTGTTAATCCAAGTTACCCTCTATATGTGTGCTAAATTTCATTGTAATCGGTTCAGTAGTTTTTACGTGAAAGAGTAACAAACATCCATACATCCATACATCCATACATCCTTACAACTTTCGCCTTTATAATATACTAGCGGTCCGCCCCGGCTTCGCCCGTGGTACATATTTCGCAATAAAAGGTAGCCTATGTTCTTTCTCAGGGTCTAAAGATTGTCGGTGCCAAATTTCATCAAAATCGGTCCAGTAGTTTATGCGTGAAAACCATACATACATACATACATACATACATACAAACCTTTATAATATTAGTATAGATATTAGATATTAGATGTGTAGTTTAGCATAGTGCTATATTACGATAATAACATATTTTGTGTCGTAATAATATAATGAAGTTATACATATAATGACTGAAGCTTTACACATACCGTTTGTGTTTAATATATTGTACCTATTTATTATATTTAATTATAATTTATGATAATTTAAAAACATTTTCAGAATAATAAAAACTTTTCGTACTATAACATTTTAATAAAATTTACTTATATCTTTATTTTGAATCAAAGATAAAACAAATCAAATTCATTTTGGACAGAAATTTAAAATTCAATATCACTGCATTTTCATGAATATTAATTTCGTGGTTATGAATAAAATATAATCAAACAGTTTGAGAGAGTTATTTTTCATCAGTTTCAAAACACTACTTGTATTATTTTTACGTTACGCATATACGAAGTGAAATGAAGACCTTATAGATCAGTCAGAATCGACATTGAAAATCGAGAATTTAACAATAATTCCAAAAGTTTTCAAACTTCGGTCAAGTAAATGGTACATTGGGACGACAATAAATCTCATTTTGCAACCTTGTCCGCAGTCCGGAACATTGTTAAAATTGCAATTAAATTATTTTTTTGCTGTATGGTCGTGAAAAAAATTCCAAAAGTTCTGCAAACTTGGGGAAGCTTTCGATATAATATTTCATATCACGTATTAAATTTGCAATCAATCTAAGTGTACGGAACATTGTTAAAATTGCAATTAAATTATTTTTTGCTGTATGGTCGTGAAAAAAATTCCAAAAGTTCTGCAAACTTAACACAGATATCGGAAATATATACCGAACGGTTGTATAAATTTGCAACCTTTTTCGTTGACCGGAACATGTTTATTTATAATTATTTTTAATTCGTGGTCATTTTTTCGAGTAAGGTGGTCTCGGAATAATTACAAAAGTTTTGGAACTTGGTTGCAAACTTCGAAAACATCTATTCTGGTGCATTTACAAATTTGCAACCTCATTCAGTTTAATAAAAAAAAAAACATTAATATTCAATATTAAAAGATGTTCCGTACACTGAGATTGGTTGCAAATTTAATACGTGATATGAAATATTATATCGAAAACTTCCCCAAGTTTGCAGAACTTTTGGAATTTTTTTCAGGACCATACAGCAAAAAATAATTTAATTGCAGTTCCGGACTACGGACAAGGTTGCAAAATGGGATTTATTGTCGTCCCAATGTACCATTCACTTGACCGAAGTTTGATAACTTTTGGAATTATTGTGAATTGAATGTCTAGACTGACTGGAGTATTATCTATATTTCAAGTGTCACTAATATGAAAGTAAAAGTGAAAACTACTGAACCGATTCTGATGATAAGTAAAGTAAAAACAAAGCTCCTTGTTTAAATTCTTATCTTCTATTTTATTTCCATATTTTCCACACACAATGTATATAAGGAACAAAAAAAAATACATATAAAAAAATTTAAAATACATAGCATCGCATCGCTGTGCCGGTTGGAGAGGGAGGTGTTAGGTTTTTTCGTTACGGAATTTTTACATTCGGTCGCCGCGCTCAAGGCTCGCGATAGAAGCTATGCAATAGCTTATTAACCTTTATTAATTTCTAGCACATAATTACTGTCTCATTATAGCCACATACGAAAAAGAGAGAACCGCAAAATCTTGTCTCCAAAAAGTTCAAAAGAAAAGAGTGCAAAAGAGTGCTTATAAGTTAAAATGCAAACGCGTTCTAAAGCGTTGATTAATTTCACTAATTTCATTCGCAAATAGATTGCCGGGTAAAATGTATTTATGCATGGCTCTGGTCTAGACTTAATGAATATTGATGCATCCTTCGACTGGTAGAAAATGCGGTTAACAGAATTAACGTAGATACAGGGAAGTGTAAAAGATTGCAGGGAGAAATGAACTAGTATCTTTTTTGAGTAACTGGTACGAGTATTTCTATTTGATTTAATATTAAGTGCTTGTAATTCTACTTATTTATATATTGTTAGATTACTCAAACTTGTTATAATAATAATGCAAGTACCTAATAGATGTAAGTATCCCTTGTAAAAAATATGCATGTGATCCTACAACTGTCCTATTATAAAATTTTTAGTGAAACAATTATTGATTTAAAAAATGATATGAGAAAAATGCTTCACTCCCTTTAAGACGTTTCTAACAATATAAATCAAGCTTAAAACCTTAGTTATCGCTAAATTCATGTTGCCAAAAATATAGTTTCAATGAAAATGATAATGCGAAACCGTAGTTTAAACTCATTATCACATAGGTTCAATAATGTCTACTTTGTAAAGGGCTTTGTTTGTTCCTCCCTCAGTCATTTACCTAGCGGTTGATGAAATTAAAAATCGTATCGCGAACGTAATTAAAACAGTAATGTATTCAGCCTGAAGCAATAAAGCGATGGATTGGCTTCATCGATTTCATAGTTATTTTGCATTTAAAGCTGAACGCGCTGTAACGCCTCGGTTGATAGCTGTTGGAATTAGCTTTATTTTTAGCGCTATTTTGCAGCGATTTAATTTTGAGCGTTAAGCGCTTTAAAGCTATTGTCAATTATGATCATAAATTATAAGATGTGTTGTGATCATGTTGTGCGTATATTACATCTATTTTATTTTAATAAATAGATCTATAAACAATTTTAAATGGAAAATGTGAATCTTAAAAATATGTTTAGTGTGTAAACCGCTTTGACAACTAATCCATACTAATATTATAAATGCGAAAGTAACTCTGTCTGTCTGTCTGTTACTCAATCACGCCTAAACTACTGAAGCAATTTTCATGAAATTTGGTATGGAGATATTTTGATACCCGAGAAAGGACATAGGCTACTTTTTATCCCGGGAAAATGACGTAATCCCGGAAATCCCACGGGAACGGGAACTATGCGGGTTTTTCTTTGACTGCGCGGGCGAAGCCGCGGGCGGAAACCTAGTATTATATACTTCTCCCAGGAAAAAATAACCAACTAAAGTCATCTAAAATATATATTTTTTTTCACATACGCAATCATTATCGTAATAAATAATATCTACAACCAATTGCAATAATAATACAAAACACAGTTTATTTTTATAACTTTTATATCCGTGTTTATACCGTATGTGTTCGCAATAAACAGTTTTCTTTCTTTAACAAATCGCATTACAAAGCTGTTCAACTGTATGGTGTGATAGAAAGTAGTTTGTTCTTGTAATTGCATTTATTCGTGGCACCCAGATGGGGTAGAATTTCACACATCTATCCGATACAGCGCTAAAATGCTGCTTTTGCTCTAATGTAGAGCAGATATACTTATAAAAGAGTATAAAATTGTTTGGGTACGAATTACTTAGTAGACTTTTATAATTATTGAAATGAATGCTCCAAAATGTGTTCAACGAATGATTATTTAAACATATTTGAGAATTAAATTTAGCTATTACTAAAACTGATTGAGCAAAACTATCTGTCAATTGTAAAATAATACCCAAATCTAGTTTTAAAAGTCATAAATGAGTAATTATTAGAGATTATAAAGGGGCCACATTTGCTAATAGTAACAATAACAATTCCTCTTTTTGTTACAAATTAGAAGTCGCGGTTCCCAAGCAATTAAGGTTCTCGTTTACTCTTTTTTCATCCCTTGCTTATTTGATATGCAACATTTTAGCGCACACGCCTTGATATAATTACAAAGGAGATGGTGTCGAAGTAACTGCGTGATGTTCGCAATATACCCTTGTAATATCAATAACAACAACCCGTTTATATGCCGCACACGATTTTACATGAATATCTATGTAAATATTAAGGGATATTCGCGTTGCGGCTTTTGATATGAGTTCGTAAGTTTGTCATGTAAGTTTCAGATGTTTGATATCGCTTTGTCTGTTGTTTAGAGGAATTTAAGTGTTATATGATCTCTTATTGTACATTGTACGAATCACATTTACTAGATACAATCATGTACTAGATATTTAAAAAAAAAAAGTGTGGCACTCGGGGACTGCCCCGGTAAAGCTATTGCATAGCATGCCTTCAAGCCACGGAAGCCAAGCGTCGGAGCGTGAGGTTTTTTCGTTGCGGAATTTCTCGATTCGGTCCCCGCGCTCAAGGCCCGCGATAGAAGCTATGCAATAGCTTAAAATTTCTAAATAGATAATTATAGGTATAAACAATTTTCTATGGTGGTAAATAGTAGAATGAATTATGTTAATAAAATTACACACTCTATATAACCCTGTAATCTATGCTACTACACACATAGAAATACTATGTTAGTTACATAAAGAAAATACATAGATACATATTAATAATATCTCCAAAATAATATGTATCTCTTAAGCCAATATACATAGTGTATCAACATGTTGAGACCCGAATTTTATAATAATATCTCCCAATATCTTATTTCTTAAGCCAATAAACATAGTGTATCCGAAAATGTTAGCAAAACCGACCAAGATAATCCATCCTATAACTTAGACACATGGGAACAAATTGAATGAGCGAATAAAATACATCTTCAAGGGTGCTCGTATGTCCCGAGTGTGTTATAATAACGTAGTAAAATTCAATTTACGACTTCACCCACTTTTACTTATTCTAATGCTTCTATCGCCTCCTTGCCGTACCAAACCATAAGTAAACGTTTATGTCAATTAGTAGCTATAGATATTGGATTTTATTATTTAGCGTTTCTGCCATTTGTCTAGGAGCCCCTGGGATCGATTCCCGGTGGAGATAAAGAAAAAAAAATCTGGTCTGGCAGGATACAGAAGGCTGATCACTTGTTCCTAAAGAAAATCGATCAGTGAAACAGATTTATGCAAAATACATCTGCCCCATACGGTTGATCTCTCATATTAGGTGCATTATTGCGTCATGAGAGGAAGATTGCTGCGATAAAAATAACTAAATGAAAGGCTAAGATAGTAGGTTAGGCATAAAATCACATTTTTAAAGTTGAGTTATTGTTTTAGTGTAAAATATCGAAAGTAAATCATTGAAATAAAGAAAATTTGATACATCATAATCATCAGCTAGTTTTTAGTTTTAAATTTAATTTTTACATGCTCTACATTCTACTCCTAAACTCATTTGTTACAATTTTCTAAAATCGTCTAAAATCTACTAATATACCCAATCTTTAAATAAACAAGTCGCCTTCCGTCACAACCAAGGTCCGTATAGGATTCGAAATGTTGATGAAATTACCATTTTCATCAATACGAGATCCCTGGAGATATGACCTGGGTCTGCAGGATTCTAGAATAACTAACATTGTTGTGTCATCAATAAAAAATGTTTTTAGAGTCACCTGTTCTCTATAGAAAGCGCTTTTTGAAACTGTGGTAAATGGTGAGTATTAATCCATACTAATATTATAAATGCGAAAGTAACTCTGTCTGTCTGTCTGTTACTCAATCACGCCTAAACTACTGAACCAATTTGCATGAAATTTGGTATGGAGATATTTTGATACCCGAGAAAGGACATAGGCTACCTTTTATTGCGAAATATGTACCACGGGCGAAGCCGGGGCGGACCTCTAGTATATAATATAATATGTTATGACGATTCAAAATGTTGGGCATTCTGATTTCTGGTAACGAAAGACTTAAACTTCCGTGTCCTCGTATCACTAATCACTTATCTTTATGAAAGATAGGTGATCAGCCTTTTGTGTCCTGCCGGACCGAGATTTTAAGCTATTGCATAGCTTCTATCGCGGGCCTTGAGCGCGGGGACCGAATCCAGAAATTCCGTAACGAAAAAACCTCACGCTCCCCACTCCGACGGGCACGGAGGTGTGGCTTGAAGGCATAGCATGCAATAGCTTTACCGCGGCAGTCCCCGAGTGCCACACGTCTTTTTTTTTCTTAGTCTCACCAGGGAATCGAAAGCAAGCTGCAAGACCCGTCAGTATTACTCTTACGTGTAAGTACCAAGTAGGCGTTGAATTATTATAACATATGAATGCATTTGTTAAAATTCACTATTCACTCATTTGCAATTAAATAAATAAAGGAAAATTCTCTTCGCTATAACAATTCCAATGTTGAATATTAAATAGCCACTTACAAAAAACATCGTCTATTTTTATAGCAACCGCTGTAATAATGTTCGCAAATCATATTCATATTTTGATTTCATTTGATTCATATTATTACAAACATAATGACTTATAAATTGTGAATCTATGTTTATTTTGAGCAATAATTTGTGCGATCTTAGAAACATGTGTTATTTGTATATGTATTATAATAAAATGTAACAGTTGAATTCTGCAAATCTGCATTTGATAATAGGAAGAAAATTTGGAGAAAATTATAATCAATATTGTACTCAAGTCTGCATTGAATTTTATTTTTTTTGTCTTTTATTGTATATGTATTATATGATTTTGGTATAATTTTCATTTATTAAGTAAACCATATGAGTAATACTCATATGAGTATTAATTGAAGATATAACTACATCTGCATGCAAATGAACATTTGTATTCCAAAAGCTTGTAAACTGCAATTTCTTGCCTTCTATAGATAAACCTGCTACATAATTATTGAATCAAACTTTATATAAACCACCTGCACATAATCTCAATCTAATAGGCCGTAATCTCCAAAACGAAGTTACACAATGTCACTAAATCCTCTTATACAGAAGCCGATAACGAATTCAACCCCCGTACCATGATGTCTTCAAGCAGTATTATTTCCAGTATGGAAAAATGACAGCGCTATGTAGGTTAGCTCACGCCCGCGGCTTCGTCCGTGTTTTAAAAGAAAAACCCGCACATTCCCGTTCCTGTGGGGTTTCCGATAAACTATCTAATGTGTTAATCCAAGTTACCCTCTATCTGTGTGCCAAATAATATGAAAATCGGTTCAACAGTTTTTGCGTGAAAGATTAACAAACATACATACATGCTCAAAAACTTTCGCATTTTTAACTAGTTTTTGATTATCTTATAAGTCATAGAATGCTTAATTGAACGTGTTGTTATTAGCGTTGATTATACCGAGGACACCAAATTTTTTGTATAATCGTGTCAGTGCCCACGATACAGGCTTGCCTAGTGTGGGTACTATTGGTAAACCTTTATTATAAACCTAGACAAAGCCAAATGTAAAACGTGCAACATAAATACAATTGTAACTGTGTAAAACATATGGTTTTTAATTAAATAAATATATTTTTCATTTTTTTCGCATATAATAAGCAGGATCTATCGCCATCTCTGTCCCACACTGGAAATAATACTGCTATAAAACATCATGGTACGGGTCGTAGCATCCGACTAACTAGGTTTTACAAATGAAGTTAGTGTAAGATGCAGTTGGGAGTTGGTTTTGGGAGCTACACGTGTTCCGTAATTATATTATATAGATATATCTTTGGGGTTAAAATGGAGTGCGAAATTCGATTGCTTGCTCTGCTTTCAATAGCACATAACACACATTTAATAACACATTAGTAACACAAAGCACTTTAAATTAGGTAGAGGTAAGAATATATGTGTATGAAAGTGTCGTACATACACGACATACAGTGTCCGTTTATAAGAGTGATGCTTAGGTAGGAAAAGGTTCAGTTCTGTCATATCAATAGTCAATAACATCCAGATTTTATCTGTTGTTTTTCATCTTTCCCTGTAATTAGGAGTTTAGTACTTACCCCATACCACCATTTTCGTTTGCCTGTCTTTGATCTGATTAGAACTTTAAAATGCTTTAATCCATACTAATATTATAAATGCGAAAGTAACTCTGTCTGTCTGTCTGTTACTCAATCACGCCTAAACTACTGAACCAATTTGCATGAAATTTGGTATGGAGATATTTTGATACCCGAGAAAGGACATGGGCTACTTTTTATCCCGGGAAAATGACGCAATCCCGGAAATCCCACGGGAACGGGAACTATGCGGGTTTTTCTTTGACTGCGCGGGCGAAGCCGCGGGCAGAAACCTTATATCTAAATAAATAACTTTATCGATACTATTAAGTTTCTGATTATGATAATGAACAGTAACATGACGTATATACCTAACACACGAGCTCAACACATTACACAATACCGACGTTGGTATTACTGTGTATTTAGCGCAAGGAATTTAATATGTAGTCGCGATCAATGGATTCAGGTTGCAAGTCATAGAATATAGGTATTGTTTTAACTAATATAATGTTTAGAGTCAATTTCAAGTACTTTTTATGTTCCAGAAATAATGAAAATTAGGGTTGAATTGGCAAAGCTTAAAAAGATAAAAAATCACTATGTACATAGAAAGTAAGAGTAGTTATAAATAAAAAACACATTTAAAAATGGTGGCTACTAAGTTGGTTCTGTTGGAAAAGGCAAATATTATAATCTGTATTTTGGTTATTGTATAG
>CAJQZN010041315.1:14694-28900 GCA_907164685.1 Colias eurytheme
CTTGAGAGGAACTTGGTCATAAAATCTGCTGCTGGCTCCCGGACCATATCTATTTGAACTTTTTTTTCATACTGTCGTTCGGATTTTCTAACATACCATAATGTGTGTTTTTATATTATAGGTACCTATAGTTTTTAGTAGTTCTTCAGTTATGATAAAGTAATTATCTCGTTTTGACCAAAAATAATATTTTTTATAACTACTAAATTAAATGTGGGCGATGATAGATCATAGTTATTTACCGAAAACTATTTCTGAAAAACTTTTGCTTCATGATCATGACCTTTGAACAAACTTCAAAGGCAGTCTTTGGTCCTTTCCAAAAAAAGAAGCTTACTTTGACCTTTATTTATCACCTTTTTATTATAAAATTAAAATCTATTTTTCACACCGACTCCGCCCGGGTTGACTTTAGTTTTCAATTTCTTTAGAAAGATCATAATCGAAGAGAGACAAATTTCATAAATAAATTTAAATCATTAGATCCATTCATCTTCTTGACTGATGAATGATATAACTTTAAAGAATTAGGTAACATAAACGAAGGCTTTTTAACTGCTTATATTTTGACACAACTGAAAACATGAATTTTTCCTTTTTACAGTGCATTTACATCAAACAAGCAAATGCTCATTCTAACCCCACTATGTTCTTTTAGTGTAAACAGGCGTAGAGCATTATTTCGTTGTTCTTAGTACGTTCGAAAAGAATCTATGCAATGTTCTAATACTGAAGAATACTGTATATGAGTTTTCGTTTATACTAAAAGATCAGGAAAGAATGCTCTTGCTCTAGCTATAGCTCTAGCTCTATGTTCATTGAATGTAAACACACCGTTATAATCTTAAAAAAAGTAAACAAACACGACAAAAATATTGCTAGCAGCTTCTAGAAACGCTAAAACAAATCAATATCGCTAAGAAGGAAATTAATTAAACAAATGAGCGACGTTACGTTTCAATGCCGTCATGTTACGACGATGACGTCACGTTACGATGACGCTGTCAAGTTAAACGACCGATGCAAATGTTCTGTAATGCCCCTTTAATAGAGCTAGGAGTGACGTAAGATTTCCTACCTATTAACTTTACATAAACTATATTTCAACCGAAAGTTTTAGAGACATAAAGATATCAATTGCTTTATTTTATATATATGTTTTTTTTAATAAGCTAGTTAGTGGTGGCTTTTTTTTAATAAATATAGGTGTAACTAATACGAGTCTTTTTTAAGCATATTTAGTGTTCAAAAATTGATCGATACCTAAATATACTCTACCAATTACAATTTCCATTTAGTTCGTTCTATTCCATTTAAAACGTATTAGTGTCACGTCACGTATAATTAATAACTGCACAAAGTGTCAAATGTCACCTAATACATTTATCTCAGTAACATCAGCCATTGATTAATTTTGCCCACAGAGCAATATCCTAATAACTATGTCCAGAATGCCTCATCAGTTACACCAGAATGCAGCTATTCATTTGATTAAGAGGATAATATACAATGGTCTATAATTACCACCGCGCCAATATATTATAACGACCTTTTTAATTACCTGGATAGTAGCTTTACAGTTAATGATTGGTTATGAGGTGGGAGTAGTAGAGTGAGCAGCCTCGCGAATGTATGGAAATATCACGATCGCAACTGAATTTTACTAGTGATGATAATCTTCTAGAGTGTACGAATTCTAGCTATATAGATATCAAGTCCATCCAGCAGTTTTAGTCGGTAAGAATCGAACATAAGCCACGGCTAAGGAGCCTTCGGAGGATGTGAGTATCTATGCAAGATTTTAAAACTATAAAAAAATATTACTTAACACTTACTTTTGAAATCACATCAAAGTCACATAAAGCTAGTGTGTATGATAAAGTCATTAATTAAAATAAAGCCAGTCCACATAGAGAGAGCATCCTCGCGAAGCAATTACCGCGTGAAGAAGCTCGGTCAGTGTGGACGTGGCTCGGCCGAGGAAAATGACATCACAAGCGAATTCCTCGGCCTAATTATCAGCTCGCTCGCGCATCAATTGCGAGGCTGCTCACTCTGTGTTGACCCGCCTAATAAGGATTTAACTGGATAAAGCAGCAATAAATTTTAACCTGGAAATTGTTAGTTTAACAATCTAGTACTTCTCGTTCGAGTACGTAAAGCTGTCGGTACTGCGAGTGATCTCTCTCCAATTGTGTCGGGTTTCCCGTTTCATTGGTCTGCGAGAAAAGGAATAAAATGCACCTGTATTTGTGCACTTATTTTATTGTATCTTAAGAAATTTATAGCATCAAGTTATACATGTTCACAGTTCAAATGAGTAAATTTTATGAATGTTCAAAAAGTATTAACTTTTTTGTTTGTACGTTTGCGTGTTTTTTGTACCTAAAGGCCCCCTTTTCCTGAAAGTTTAGGCATTTAACGCATTGAGACGAATATTAAACGTTACGATTATTGAAAGGCTTTCTAGTTTATCAATAATATACCAATAGTTTATCAACAATGTACCGCAGGAACTGTCTATCCTTTATTTAAGGCCCAATTTATTTCCAAATTGCTTTTTTCCCCTGTGATTTCTTATAATCGCTTTCGGGAAAAATACTGGTCTATATTATGTTACTACTGATTTGATGTATGACATTTTTGTCAATATCAGGGATCGACCATAGAACCTTTTGATTCGTATGTCCAAATCATTACCGACTTAAAAATAAAATTAAGTACCTACCTAAAATAAAGTATTGCGAACAAATTCGCGGGAAAAAGCTTGTATTATATTTTACTTAAATTATTTAATAATTATATTAATTACACGTGTACATCAGTATAATTACGATGATAAAGATAAATAATGCTCTTTAATAATTAAAGAGGAGAAAATTCTTTCTGGCACTCTTCATAGTAATTATCTTGTTCAGAACATTTTAATCGTACCTTCAGTATGGAGCTATAATTTACAAACTAACGTACGGTATGGCCATTATGCAGAAAGTTTTAACATTCCAAACATATGTCATTTGATAGAATACGCATTTTCAATTGCGATTATAAGTTTGAAACTAGGTTGTGTAGCAGGATGTAATCCATACTAATATTATAAATGCGAAAGTAACTCTGTCTGTCTGTCTGTTACTCAATCACGCCTTAACTACTTAACAAATTTGCATGAAATTTGGTATAGAGATATTTTGATACCCGAGAAAGGACATAGTGCAAGTCCACACTGCGAGCCTAGCGCGGTTGCGACGGCGGGCGCGAAATATCAAACGTATGAAACGCGCCTTTGCGTCCACATTGAAATGACTTTGGCGGAAGCCTAGTGCGACGGTAATGAGCGAGCCAGCGCGCGTAGTTTTCAAACTCTCCTATCCGCGCGTTCTGGCCACACTACGGGCCTAGTCAGCAAGCGACCCAATGCGCGGACGGCGGGGGTATCAAACCAGTTCGGTCTTGTCGCTCGACTTCTTATATTATATCCTTTATTGTTTTTCTTAAAATAGCGGTAAATACTTAATTGTTGAAGTGAAACTTCTTTATTTATAAGTGCGATTCAATCTAAAACACTTATATACACCACAGTAATTTTGTAGGGTATAATCTCAATTCTTCATATAAGATTCACCCGTTATTCCTCTGTTTTATTTATTTCGTGTACAACTTCTATAATGATCTCATCTCAAAATCGGACTGTCCAGTAAAAATAGCAAATCGTCCAAAGTTTGCAACACCCGAAAAACGTCGAACCGCTACTTGAGCTCGCGCGTCGGTGTGGCCACCGCGAGCGCCCGCTCGTCGCGCCCGCCTAGGCCGCCGCCACCGCGCATTCAGTGTGGACGCACACATAGGCTACTTTTTATCCCGGGAAATAGGAAAGGTTTTATCCCGGAAATCCCACGGGAACGGGAACTATACGGGTTTTTCTTTGACTGCGCGGGCGAAGCTGCGGGTGGAAAGCTAGTACTTCATAAATAGGTAAGCAATGATATTATTAGGCTTTAATAATTTAATTAGCACTTTGTGCTGGTTGTGTCCGAACATATTATATTTCAACATTTAAGCTACCGATTAGGTACCGAATTTCAAATAAAACTGCCCAAACATTTATATGGCATATTACCATAGAGCTATTGAAATGAGATTAATGTATTATTTATACCGTTTTCTGTGTTTTTTTTAAATATCCAAGTGTAGAAAATTGATATAATAATAGTCTTTGTTAAAATGTACCTACATATTTATTTTTATGTAAAATTCGTTTTATCTCAATATTTTTTTTCTGGATGCTTTCTGAAGCTTTAAATAAACTTTGACTCTGAAAGATAACCTTTTAACTTAATTCCTAAGGGAAGCTTCTATGTGAAACTCAAATATTTGTTTTTAAGATTTAGGCTCTCATGTGTTTATATATTCCGTTTGTGTCTGTTATTCACTGGAATTTTATGTGTATATTTTGTAGAGCCATTGTTTTAGTAGAGTTTAAAATCAATGTGAAATTTAACCTAAAAATTGCAGTTGGTAGATCATTTTTCATAAATTCTTGGTGAAACTATTTAGAATCAGTTTGTTAAAGTTACTTAACTAAAAAGTATCTACCCTCAAAATTAGATAATAAATAAGTAAACAAATTAGATATTCAAGGAAATAGGAATACGCTTATCCACACTTTCATTAGTGAAATGACTCCCAAGAGGTGTCACCTGATAGTTAACAATAAACGTCACCTAATTAGTTGCCCACGCTGAGAATTAAGGAAAAGATAGAACAAAAGAGTTAGGAAACAAAACTGCGTAAGTAATTTATCTAAAAGTTTCCTCGTATTTAAATGTATGTAAATGTATGCTAAGGATCATTGTTTATTAGTCCTGATTACTTCATTTTTTACTTATTTAGTTCCATTTTGCAAGTCATTTGCTTATTATGTCATAATATTATTAAAAAGTAATCATAATACAATGTAATAATAATAATTATCATCTAATTTGGTTGTAAAAGTCGTATAATAGAATTGACGTAGTTAACTTATCAGTTCTGTATGGATGGACATGAAAAGGAAATTATATTGTGTTATTTTTACATTAAAGTTTAGCTGAATTTAATGTTAAACTATGTTTTACCACAAATTATAATTTAATACTAGGTACTTGTTTTTCTATCAACCTCATTTCTTACCCTTATTGATGAATATCAAAATTGATTTCAATCTATTTCAATTCTTCAACACTCAAAGAACACTGGGGGATATAATAAAACAAAATTGCAAAATAATCAACTTTTATTTCATCTCCAATCATTCAACATACAATATGATATACATTTGTTATGTTTATACATTAAATTAAGCATATACCTATTTTGATACTACGTTTACTAACTGTACAATAAATATTTTAAAGATAATAAATAATCTAAGACACATTTATATTTGTTTCTTCATAAACTCGAAATTTCAAAGTTGGATTGTAACCAAAATTAAAAACATAATACAAAAGAATCAACATCAATACTATTTTATCAAAATAAATACTAAGAATAAGTAGGACAATCCAATTTGAAATTGGGCTCATAAGTTTATTCAAGAAACATAATAATTTAAAACTAGTTTTACGAGAATTTACATCTAGGTGTTTACGAATAGGCCGTTTGGATACCAACTTGCGAATAATCTTAATAGTAAATTACTATATATTACAATAACTATAAGCAGAACTTATCTATCACAGAAAGCAAAACAATCACAAAGCGATATAACTTCATAAACCTCCAAACGTCAACGAGTAACGCGTAAAATTTCATAATCCTCATAATGAGATTTTACATTTCAAAACAATTATTTACAAATATATAGGAACCTACAATTTAACAATTCAATGTAGTATTTAATTAACAATATTATATTAATGATAAGTCCGTCACTTAATCGTTGCGTGCAGTCGGAGAGTTCCTGCAACCAAATAAAATTTTAATTAATACTTGATATCTTCAATGGGTCTATGTAAATTGAATTTTGCGTTGGCCTAATTCTATTTGGGGAAGCCATTTGGGCCAATTGCTCTGCTGCCATCATTTGCTTGTTAAATGTGAAAATAACGATCATACGAATGCATAATAATTTAGTGGACTAGACCATTTTATAATCGACTATCTTTCCGCCCGTAGCTTCGCCCGCTTCGTTTAAAACTTAGAAAATAATATTCCTCGAGAACTCTATCTATTAAAAAAAAAACTTTCCAAATCTGTTGCGTAATTTTAAAATTCTAAGCACACAGATACACAGACAGGCAGAAAGTGTTTATTTTTATTGTTTATTTTGCTGTGAATTGACACAAAAATTAATAATTAAACCACACATTTACAATACAGAAAGTTGAAAATGATAAAAGTAACACCTAAAAAGTAAAAGTAATGAAATAAATTTCATTAAGGGTTTGAGTTTGGTGTTGTCAAACAACTTAGGGCAGTGTCAAGTGTCAATAGAGCCTGTTAAGTGTGAAATATCGACAGAAGTTTGGTCTTTGTTAATTGAAGCATCGATCTACAAGCAACTGTCGCCCATTAAAATTGAGATCAAAGCCTAATTGATAGAGCCTACGAAATGAAGACAATTTATAAATATTTGATAGTTCACTAGTTTGGAATAATAAGTTTGTGAGATACAAGAAAAATAGTGTGTATATATTTTAGTTTAAAGGGAGATAGATTTAAAAGTTATATATTTATATGTAGGAAAATAAATTACTGTTTCTAGTAGGTACTAGGAACAGTAATTTAACTAGGTAGTTAAATGGTGATGTTATTTTCAATACACATATTTTATCTTTGGGCTTGAATGTTTAGCAGTCATTTTTAGTTTAGATATTTTGCAAATGAAATATAGGTAGGTAAGTGAAAAATTGTGAAGTACATCATGTTCAAAACGGTTCAGAATTTATATAAGAGATGGTCTTGAAAGGAACACTTAAATTTTCTAAAATTAAGTTTATTTTCCAAAGTAAAATAAAAGCCAAGCCTGTTAAACAGCATGCCTCGTAAACTCTGTAGCTAAATGCAAAGTAATGTCTTGAGGAACAAGAACCAAAGGAATAAAGCTTATAAAATAGAAGGGAGTTCTTATTTTCTAACACAGAAAGTAAAGGTTTGATTGAAATAAATAACGTAAAAAGAAGAAGCATTCTTGAGTTAAAATTGTAATAATTTTCAATTTGCACGCGAGATAGAACATAGTTTTATCAAAAAATTTCATCATGAGCTGCAGACTATGTGAAAGTGAATTAATAAGTATGCTAAATAATTATTAAGGTTAGCTCAAAAACTTCTCTTTAGATCAATATACTTCGATGATATAATATGAAAGACGCTTGAAAAGTAATCATCAGTTTATCGTATGAAAATTTTAGTGATTGAAACCAGCGATTTTATTCCTCTTTCGGATTGAGTTAATTTTATATATATTTATATACATGCCAACAATAAGGGTGCGATTTAAATATCCTCATCGAATCGAAGCATACTCATCTCCCACTTAAAAATGTATTTGAGAGCATAAGAAACGACTTATGACGTCATATGCTTAAAAAGTTATAAAAATTGTATTTATATTGTATGAAAATACGAAAGTATTGATGTTTTGTTGAATAGATTTGAATAAAATATTACATAGAGTTACATTAAATCATAGTGGAATCGTTTAGGTAATGGACATTATTGCACGCCTCATAAGCGAAGCGTTGAGGTGGGTACTACTGTCACTTCGCGCAAAACATCTGATTTTTCAAACTTAAAATGTCTTTATGTATCATACATTGCACTTGTAAGATAATACATACACACACATATTAAGAAAAAACACTATTTTTAACGTTCATGATATTTTTGATGTCATTTTTGTTATTTAAACTAGTTAAAAAACAGTTTAAAAAAGTTCTGTCTTGGACGTCCGTGTGTCTGTATGTGCGGATCCTTTTTCTTGTTAACACGATAGCGACCGAAATACTTTACTAATCGAGTCTTTTTTTTTTCTCTTACGCTTGAGTATGCTCAGGAATAGAACCCTTTCATTTTTCAGGGTCTGATTCGATGTGGTTTAATTGTTATTAAATAAACAAAAATAATAATTAATAAATATTTATTAAAAAAAATTGTGAGGCGTGCACTTTTGGATTTTCCAAATTATTTATTTAGTATCATGCCGTCAAAAAACGCGGTTAGGCATCAATAGATCGAATCTACATCAAATAATAACGTAGTTCGCTACTTCACATAGAATAGTTATCTAAAAAACAAATGTATTGGTAGATAAGAACTTTAACTAAAAGCTGATCAAACAAGCATGATGACGTCACTTACCATCACGTCATATTGTACTGAATTACGAAGGCCATTGTAGGTCAATATTTTTCAGGTAATAAGATATTGTGGACGATAAAGGCATAGAAAGTTACAGCTTTTTTATATCTCAGTGTAATATAAACATGTATATAATATAATATAAATAATAGTGTATATAATAAAAGATACTGAAAATAGTATAAACGAAACTAATTCATTGAGTCAACACTATTATTCACAGACTCATAGTATTCAAAATTCAAATTTCAAATTTCAAATTTATTTATTTGTTTCACAATTTTTACAACTCATATAAATTGTAGTAAATCCCTGGTTAACCCACTAGGAAAAACCTGTGCGGGGTCAACCAGTGACCTCCGTCGGCTTAGCATATTTTTAACAATATGATTTTAACAGTACATATTTAGAGACAGAAATTTTTATGTAGGTACAATATTCAAACTTAGTTAGACTTAACTTTAAAAAATAAATAAATATATAAATAAATAAGATTAATATACATATAATATATATAAAGATATTCATTATAAAATGGTTTCTTACAAGTTATCTAATTATGTGAGTATGCGTGTCTGTGTGTGTGAGTGAGTGTGTATGCGCTTGCGTGTACGTGTGTGTGCGTATGTATGTGTGTGTTTGTGTGATTTTTAGAGGATATCATACAAAATTTTTTCAGTGTCATCATAGCTTAATCCTTGAAACCAGTCGTGTGCTACTGTTCGAAGTTTGTAATTAGATAGATTAGATATTTTAAACTCCTTATTAGCAAAATTATATAAGGCGGGGCCCAAGAAATTTATATGATTTCTGCTTTTTTTAAGATTAGTTCTAGGAATAATAAAAACTTTATTCTTTTTACGCTTTGAAGCCAGGGTTAAGTCACTATTATCTCTAGGGAAACTATGCTGTTTTAAAATAAGGCTGTGAAAGAAAAGTTGTCGCACTGTGAGAACTTTAAATTCTTGATATAGGTCGAAGGTAGGGAACAGAAAAGGTTTGAAAGTAATAATTTTTAAGAGCATACGCTGAGCTCTTTCGAGACATATTAGACGCGTTTTTGCAGCTCCACCCCATGCGAGTATACAGTATCGAATGACAGATTCCCCCAAAGCCTTATATATTCTCATTTGAAAGGGATAGTCGCCAAGGTGTCTTATTGTTTTAAAGACCTTACCAAGTTTTCTGATCCTACCTGCGAGAGACTTAATGTGATGGTCCCACCTGAGGTGGTTGTCTATCGTTACACCTAGATATTTTATTTGTGCTACTCGCTCCAATGCTGCACATGAGCATTGATCCAGAGAAGCGCATCTATGAGCCTTAATTGTGAAATCAACATCCGGCTGTGTTTTAGTGGTCGTGGAAAAGGTGACATATTTCGTCTTGCTGTAATTCAACGTCAGCAGATTTTTGTCCAGCCATGAAATAACGGTATTTAGCGCGTATTCTGCGCTCCTCTGGACCAAGTCCCATGAACGGCCCTTTATGAGCAGGACTGTATCGTCAGCATAAGTGATTATTTGGCAGTTAGGGATGTTGAGGGAACAGAGATCGTTAATATATATTAAAAACAGGGTGGGGCCCAAAATACTGCCCTGCGGCACTCCGTATTCTATTACTTGTACGTTACTGAGGGTAGAATTAATTTTGACCGTTTGTTTGCGCCCTGTCAGATAGGATCTAAATAAATTAAAGGTGTCTCCCCGAACACCAAGGCGTTCAAGTTTAGAGAGGAGGATTGGTACTGAAACCGTATCAAACGCCTTGGCTAGATCGAGGAAAATACCTACACATTTATTTCCACAATCATTATTCAGGTTAACGAAATTAGTTAATGCTTCAACTGCATGGCTGGTGGACAAATTTCTACGAAAACCATACTGATTTGCAGATAAAAAATTTTGCGAATTTAAGTAGCTGATCAATCTATTGTTTATAATGCGTTCTAATATTTTCGATAGGATTGGTAGAATTGCTATAGGTCGATAGTTATTGACTAAAGACTTATCTCCGCTTTTAAAGATTGGACGAACGATAGCATGTTTAAAATCGCAAGGAAATACACCTTCTTCAAGACATCGGTTGAAAACTCGCGTTAATGGTTGAATTAATAAGTCTATGTTATCTTTAATCACACGTGAAGGAATGTTGTCGAACCCTGTAGCGCAGTCATTGTTCAGATTCTTGATGATATTGGTAATTTCATTATTATCGGTGGGCATTAGATTACAAGTAATATTCAAATACTTGTAAATGAATCAAATTACAACATTGTATTTTGATTCATTTACAAGTATTTGAAGACAATTAACGTAAAGGGTTAGTTAATAAGTGATCTTAAACTGGGTAGGTATTACAGACAATTTTGGCACCCCTATTTGTAAATAACAGTTGTGAGCAGCTAAATCACTTTTAGTACTATAATACATGTTTAATCTAAACACTAACAAATAGTTTAGCAAAGTTCTAGAAAGTTCAAGAACAACTTCAATTAACCGTGCCTATTCTTGCCCCTAATGCCTTAACGATAAACCTGTCGGATTATGCTTATTAATGCTGTTTAGAATTCAAAGAGGGTATCGTTTTGACGTCTACATAATCATTTAATATTCCAATAACTAATTTTGTACTTGATCGTTTTATTAATTTTGCGGTTGCGTTGGCGTATTCATTTCGATGTTTTTGTTCTATCTGATAGAATGAGCGTCTTTATTATCTCCGTTTTCCAAGAACAACCGCTACGTAAATGTAATTCCAATGTTTAGATTAATGCGGAAAATTTATTCTTTGAATAGAATAAAAATAATAATTTGTGTACATTTATTTATCAATCGTAGAAAATATGCTTTGACTTATTCTTTACATTGTCTATAACAAGAGATTCGACAAAATTATACTGTAATATAAAGTTGTTTTAATAAAGTAATAAATATCGGGTTTCCTGGTCGTTGTTGTCTATAGAAACAATATTATTATTGTATGCTAAAAAGATTCTTAATAACTATCAATTAATATAACGATACAATTAGCGTAAAAGTTTCTTAATTCAGAGTAAGTATGATCTAGTTAACAGTAAAAGTCACAATAATAAGAATTCTGGATGTCAATATAAACTAAAGCTAGAAAGCAAAAAGCCAACATAAATCGTATTATCTCGGCACAGTAAAGGCAATTGCCAAACTACTAACAGCATTGACTAAGTTCTCACTAGAACAAAGTCAATTAATCACACAAAGAATAGGATCAGACTAAAACGGGGTAGAGTTAAACATGGAAGTGTAAACATCTAAGATTTGTACAGCTGCTTCCGAGTCGTTATTCCGAGTTTATCTTGAGGTTTAGTGAATTTTTCCAACGTTTGGGACATGTGAAATGTTGGAGGATGCTTCTCTTTCAATTTGGAGCGCAAAGGATTTCGCTTTTGAGACATCGTGGCTTCACTTTAAAATAATGTGATTTCTGCACTGGCTTCGTGACTCAAAAATGAAAAGAAATTGTATTTCAGTTGCGTTGAGGATGTATTTGAATGTGCATTTACAAATTTGTACTCGTGCTGTATTTTATTTTAGAAGCTAAAATTCAATATTAGGGATAGAACATAATCACAACGAAAAATGCTAACTAATATCTACGAATAATAAAGTAATGTAATAAAAGTAACGCAAAAATTAATAGAACACATTAATTATTGTTGTTATTCATGATATTGCTGATACTTACAATTTGATTACTGACTTCATTTCTTTTGGTTCATTGAATTGCGACTCTTCATCAATTAGTTGCAAATTAATATTATCAGATTTCGTATGAAACATCGTTGTTTTATCTTCTAATAGAATATTTTCGATCTCCACTCCTGGATCTTTCCTTCCATTGCCATCTAATATTCTTTGCTTTATTGATGGCCCTCTATTGAACGAGGATGCTAGTAATGTTTCTTGTATCGTCTCATTGCCGTTGCAGATTTTATCCGCCTTGTGTGTCGGCATTCGACCAGAATGGTAGCTATTTCTCACACCGCCCGTTGATTCGAAGAAAGGCAATACTTGTTTGAATTCTTTCCTAAAATTATCGTTTAACCAAGCATATAGGAAGGGGTTGTAGCACGTAGAAGCCATTGCCATCGAATGGGCAAGGAAAAAGGACAAATAATAGTATTTCCACTCAGTCATTTGGGCGTAGAAATCGTTGAAAATATTTATTAAGTTCAAAGGTAACCATGATATCCCAAAGATGGCGACCATTGATATTAACATTCTGTTCGTTCGTCTCTTTCTATCTCTATCTGCTTCTTCCCTTCTGGTATTTTTAGCACCAGGTTTTGACCTCGCGCGGTCGTTTAATCTAATACTAACACACGTATAACATATAGCTATAACTAAAAATGGAATTAAGAACTGCAAAACAGTTGTGAAAACGCCAAAGATTTTTCTGGATTTATCTGAAGGCCAGCTTTCTTCGCAGTACGTTTTATTATTTGTAATTTGAATGCCCATAAACAGGCCATACGGACATGTTACCACTAACGAGAAGACCCATATGAAAATGATTATGAATATGCACGTATTGAGTTTCATCCGGGGATGGAAAGGGTAGATAATAACAAAGAATCTATCTATGGCTATTGAGGTTAAGGTAAGTGTCGATATGTATACGCTCGTCCCTTGGGCGTACGGCATCAAATGACATAGCGATCTCCCGAACACCCATCGGCCGAGGAATGTGTACATAGGAGTTAACGGCACCGCGAACACACATAGCAGTATATCAGACAGCGCTAGATTTGTTATGAATAGATTTGTGACTGTTTGCATAGCTTTGTTCCGGAACACGACATAACAGACGAGGACATTGCCAAATACACCGAGAACGAAGATGATAGAGTATAAGATACAGAATGCGACTTGAACTATTTTGACATCTATGATATCGGTGGTTCTATTGGATTTCGGCTCATCTAGTACTTCGACTGACTCGCCGGTGAGAGTTTTTAAAATGAGCACCCCTCCCATGAAAGCTGTTCCGTTGAAAGTCATAGCTGGTTCATAGTAAACTCATTTTAAACTCGGTTAAACGGTGCTATCGTCTTGATCTTGTTGTTTGTTGAAGTTCTTGCCAGTCCATCTGGAAATAAAGAAAAAACAATATCAGAAGAAAGTCTTTATTGCCATGGATATATATTTTTAGAAGACACTTTCGTATTTCAAGACAACATTATTAAAAAAAATGTTAGGCTTCGGTACGGTAGTACGGTATAAAACTACAAGCATGCATTTCAGCAAAGTTTTGTTTCGAAGTAAGTGTCAAACGAAATCGTGTGATTAACAATAAATTATATTCGAAGGTCTGAAACAAAAGGCGCATAAAACGTTTTTAATTTATTACCGACACCTGATTGGCAAAGTTAACATTCTGCCCACGTATTTCCCAATCTGTGCTAGTCATAAGATAAATGCGTAACAGTAGATCTTATTTCAACGGTCAAAAGGGCTACATTTGCTAAATGTACCGTGGGTCTAATGTTGTGTCGATAACAGCATGTGTTGTTGCCATGACAACCCGTATGACCCCATCAAGACGAGGACACATTAACACACATAGTATATCGTAAATTCGTGAAATAAATGGTACAATGAGAGTTATGTTATTGGATTGTGAACGAACATAGATTATATCGTATCGGAGTTTGGATATACTGAATTCCTTCTAGGAATTCCTTCAAATATTCGAAGTGTTTGCGAACAATTAACTGTTTTAACTGCAGTTAAATATAATTTTTGTTTCGAAATTATATTCTGTTATGAATCTGTGACATTATGTTGCGTTTGATTTAATACATTTCCAAGATTTATTAATAAAC
>CAJQZN010041315.1:63900-100274 GCA_907164685.1 Colias eurytheme
AAAAAAAAATTATGAGGCGTGCACTTTTGGATTTTCCAAATTATTTAGGATTACAGTTAGAGAAAAGAAATCCTACAAACTTCTTTATTGGTCATTCTTTGACAACCATTATGTGTAGTTTTAGTAGTACTAGCGTTCTACTTTTAGGAGGAGAAGATTAATTTACTATTGATTATGTATAATAAAAAGTAATACGTGGAAAATCACATAAAATTACACGGAAGATAACACAGCTATAAAAATGTATAACGTATAAATAGATTGCATCGAACAATAAACGTCACGCGTATTTAGCGAAATGTTTAAACGAAACGACGATCAAACGATAAAAATGCAAATCATATCGTTTACAAAACTACAGAAAATTAAGCTTGGAATATCTTTGCAAACTGATGTAAAATTGGTTTAATATGAAGGATAACGAAAATTACTGTTATAATTTTAAGTTTCAACTTGCAAAACTAATTCGGAAAACTTAAATTTAAATAAAAGGCTTAAAAAATAATATTATATATTTATCATAAGTAGTGTTGTATATAATATTTATTTATTTAATTATAAATACTTTATTGCACTTAAAGATAACAAAACAAGAAATACAAAAACTTAAATATAACTTACACTAAGTACAAGAATTGGCGGTCTTATCGCTTAGAGCGATTTCTTCCAGACAACCTTTGGTACAATAGAGGAATAAATACATAAATGGGTAGTGCAATAATAACTATGATAAAGGATAATATTATATACTAGATTTCCGCCCGCGGCTTCGCCTGCGTTTTCAAAGGAAAACCCGCATAGTTCCCATTCCCGTGGGATTTCCGGGATAAAACCTATCCTATGTGTTAATCCAAGTTACCCTCTATATGTGTGCTAAATTTCATTGTAATCGGTTCAGTAGTTTTTACGTGAAAGAGTAACAAACATCCATACATCCATACATCCATACATGCATACATCCATACATCCATACATGCATACATCCTTACAAACTTTCGCCTTTATAATAGTAATATTAAGATGTATCATGTGTAGTTTAGCATAGTGCTATATTACGATAATAACATATTTTGTGTCGTAATAATATAATGAAGTTATACATATAATGACTGAAGCTTTACAAATCAAATCAAAATCAAATCATTTATTTATTTCTCCTCACAATTCCCAATCACATAAATTAATCTACATGCATACAAAATTATCAAACACATACCGTTTGTGTTTAATAAAACTACCGTATACCGTACCTATTATATTTAATTATAATTTATGATAATTTAAAAACATTTTCAGAATAATAAATACTTTTCGTACTATAACATTTTAATAAAATTTACTTATAACTTTATTTTGAATCAAAGATAAAACAAATCAAATTCATTTTGGACAGAAATTGAAAATTCAATATCACTGCATTTTCATGAATATTAATTTCGTGGTTATGAATAAAATATAATCCAACATTTTGAGAGAGTTATTTTTCCTCAGTTTCAAAACACTACTTGTATTACTTTTAATTCATGCATAAACGAAGTGAAATGAAGACCTTATCTATATATTTTCAAGTGTCACTAATGTGAGAGTAGTGGAAACTAATGAACCGATTTTGATGGAATATGATAAATAAGTAAAAATAGTGGTGCTTGTTTAAATTCTTATCTTCTATTTTCTTTCCATTTTTTCCACACACAATGTATATAGGGAACTAAAATAACCTTAATCTCTAGGCCTTAATATACTTACTTAATAATATACTCACTTTGTCAAATATTAAACGGTGAGAACTTTCTATATTTCAATGAAATACAAAAACATTTATGTAATGTATTAAAAAGCTATATTGACACATATTATGATACATCACAAAGCTTTTTCATTCATGTAATCTTTCTCAATATAGCAATATACGAAAAAGAGGAACAACCACAAAAAGTTGACAATCAATGAACAAAAGAGTGCTTATAACGCAAACGTGTTCTAAAGCGTTAATTTATTTCGCTAATTTCATTCGCAAATAGATTGACGGGTCTGTGGTAAAATGTATTTATGCATGGCTCTGGTCTGGTCTTAATGAATATTGATGCATCCTTTGACTGGTAGAAAATGCGGTTAACAGAATTAACGTAGATACAGGGAAGTGTAAAAGATTGCAGGGAGAAATGAACTAGTATCTTTTTGAGTAACTGGTACGAATATTTCTAAATGATTTAATATTAAGTGCTTGTAATTCTACTTATTTATTTATTTTTAGATTACTCAAACTGGTTACCACTATGCAAGTACCTAATAGATGTAAGTAAGTATCCCTTGTAAAAATATGTATGTGATCCTACTGTCGTATTATTAAATTTTTAGTGAAACAATTATTTATTTAAAAAATGATATGAGAAAAATGCTTCACTCCCTTTAAGACGTTTCTAATAATACAAATCAAGCTGATATCCATCAATAGTTATTGCCAAGTTCACGTTGCCAAAAACATAGTTTCAATGAAAATGATAATGCGAAACCGTAGTTTAAACTCATTCTCACATAGGTTTAATAATGTCTACTTTGTAAAGGGCTTTGTTTGTTCCTCCCTCAGTCATTTACCTAGCGGTTGATGAAATTAAAAATCGTATCGCGAACGTAATTAAAACAGTAATGTATTCAGCCTGAAGCAATAAAGCGATGGATTGGCTTCATCGATTTCATAGTTATTTTGCATTTAAAGCTGAACGCGCTGTAACGCCTCGGTTGATAGCTGTTGGAATTAGCTTTATTTTTAGCGCTATTTTGCAGCGATAAATGAAAAACAATTTGGTGCGTTAAGCGCTTTAAAGCGCGTCACACACGGTGAAGATACAATAACATTTTATCTTAAGATACGTTTATATTTTATATTATAGTATCTTAAGGTATCCGGTATCAGCGTTCTGACCATCATCTTTCTTATTGGCATTGCGTACTAAGACTCCGAATAAATGACCCGAAATTTTGTAGGTCATTTGTAACAGGATGGCGGTTCTACAGGGGTCTTAGTACGCAATGCGCAAATATATTACTACATATTATAATAAATAAATAAATATATTACTATATATATATATTTATACGCAAAACAAAATGTTTTAAATTTAAGATGACGTATCTTAAATTTAAAACATTTTGTTCTCATAGGCAATCATTATCGTAATAAACTATCAATTGCAATAATAATACAAAACACAATTTATTTTATATCTTTTATATCCGTGTTTACACCGTATGTGTTCGCAATAAACAGTTTTCTTTCTTTAACAAATCGCATTACAAAGCTGTTCAACTGTATGGTGTGATAGAAAGTAGTTTGTTCTTGTAATTGCATTTATTCGTGGCACCCAGATAGGGTAGAATTTCACACATCTATCCGATACAGCGCTAAAATGCTGCTTTTGCTTTATTGTAGAGCAGAAATACTTCTTATAAATATGTATACTTTTATCATTATTTAAAATAATGCTCTCAAATGTGTTCAACGAATGATTATTTAAACATATTTGATAATTGTATTTAGCTATTACTAAAACTGCCAAAACTATTTGTCCATTGTAAATTAATACGAAAATCTAGTTTTAAAAATAATTAATGAGTTATTATTAGAGATTATAAAGGGGCCACATTTGCTTATAGTAACAATAACAATTCCTCTTTTCGTTACAAATTAGAAGTCGCGGTTCCCAAGTAATTAAGATTCTCGATTCTTCATCCCTTCTTTATTTGATATGCAGCATTTTAGCGCACACGCCTTGATATAATTACAAGGGAGATCGTGTCGAAGTAACTGCGTGATGTTCGCAATATACCCTTGTAATATCAATAACAACAACCCGTTTATATGCCGCTCACGATTTTACATGAATATCTATGTAAATATTAAAGGATATTCGCGTTGCGGCTTTTGATATGAGTTCGTAAGTTTGTCATGTAAGTTTCAGATGTTTGATATCGCTTTGTCTGTTATTTAGAGGAATTTGAGTGTTATATGATCTCTTATTGTACATTGTACGAATCACATTTACTAGATACAATCATGTACTAGATATTTATAAACAAAAAAAAAATCGTATGGCACTCGGGGACTGCCCCGGTAAAGCTATTGCATAGCATGCCTTCAAGCCACGGAAGCCAAGCGTCGGAGTGGGGAGCGTGAGGTTTTTTCGTTACGGAATTTCTCGATTCGGTCCCCGCGCTCAAGGCCCGCGATAGAAGCTATGCAATAGCTTAAAATTTCGAAATAGATAATTATAGGTATAAACAATTTTCTATGGTGGTAAACAGTAGAATGAGTTATGTTAATAAAATTACACACTCTATATAACCCTGTAATCTATGCTATTACACACATAGAAATACCATGTTAGTTACATAAAGAAAATACATAGATACATCTTAATAATATCTCCAAAATATGTATCTCTTAAGCCAATAAACATAGTGTATAAACATGTTCAGACCCGAATTTTATAATAATATCTCCCAATATCTTATTTCTTAAGCCAATAAACATAGTATTTCAACATCCGAAAATATTAGCAAAACCGACCAAGATAATCCATCCTAATAACTTAGACACATGGGAACAAATTGAATGAGGGAATAAAATACATCTTCAAGGGTGCTCGTATGTCCCGAGTGTGTTATAATACCGTAGTAAAATTCAATTTACGACTTCACCCACTTTTACTTATTCTAATGCTTCTATCGCCTCCTTGCCGTACTGAACCATTAGTAAAGCGTATACGCTTATGTCAATTACTATAGATAGCGGATTCGAATATTTAACGTGTCTGCCATTTGTCTAGAGCCCCTGGGTTCGAATCTCGTAGGAGACGAAGAAAAAAATTGCTCGGTAATAAATTATCATCATCAGCTAGTTTTTAGCCAAAATGTTAAGCTACATTTGAAAAAGAACTCTACATTCTACTCCTAAACTGTTTTGTTTAAAATGTTTACCACTAAGAACAGCAAAAAAAATGTGAGTGCTAGTTCAAATAAAACTTCTACTAATAAACCCAATCTTTAAATATACAAGTCGCCTTCCGTCACAACCAAGGTCCGTATAGGATTCGAAATGTTGATGAAATTACCATTTTCATCAATACGAGATCCCTGGAGATATGACCTGGGTCTGCAGGATTCTGGAATAACATTGTTGTGTCATCAATAAAAAGTGCTTTTAAAGTCACCTGTTCTCTATAGAAAGCGCTTTTTGAAACTGTGGTAAATGGTGAGTATTAATTATTATATAGGTACTAGCGGTCCGCCCCGGCTTCGCCCGTGGTACATATGAAAAATAGATGTTGGCCGATTCTCAGACTTACCCGATATGCACAGAAAATTTCATGAGAATCGGTCCACCCGTTTCGGAGGAGTATGCAGACTAACATTGTGACACGAGAATTTTATATATAAGATACTTATGATAGGTATACTTATGACGATTCAAAATGTTTAAGTTAGATAAAGATTGGGCATTCTGGTAACAAAAGACTTAAACTTGCGTGTCCTCGTATCACTAATCACTTATCTTTATGAAAGACTAGATTTCCGCCCGCGGCTTCGCCCGCGTTTTCAAAGGAAAACCCGCATAGTTCCTGTTCCCGTGGGATTTCCGGGATAAAACCTATCCTATGTGTTAATCCAAGTTACCCTCTATATGTGTGCTAAATTTCATTGTAATCGATTCAGAAGTTTTTACGTGAAAGAGTAACAAACATCCATACATCCATACAAACTTTCGCCTTTATAATAGTATATTAAGATAGGTGATCAAGATAGCCTTTTGTGTCCTGCCAGATCGAGATTTTTAAGCTATTGCATAGCTTCTATCGCGGGCCTTGAGCGCGGGGAACGAATCCAGAAATTCCGTAACGAAAAAACCTCACGCTCCCCACTCCGACGGGCACGGAGGTGTGGCTTGAAGGCATAGCATGCAATAGCTTTACCGCGGCAGTCCCCGAGTGCCACACGTCTTTTTTTTTTTCTTAGTCTCACCAGGGAATCGAAAGCAAGACCCGTCAATATTACTCTTACGTGTAAGTACCAAGTAGGCGGTGAATTTTAAAATATGAATGCATTTGTTAAAATTCACTATTCACTCATTTGCAATTAAATAAATAAAGGAAAATTCTCTTCGCTATAACAATTCCAATGTTGAATATTAAATAGCCACATACAAAAAACATCGTCTATTTTTATAGCAACCGCTGTAATGTTCGCAAATCATATTCATATTTTGATTTCATTTGATTCATATTATTATTACAAACATAATGACTTATAAATTGTGAATCTATGTTTATTTTGAGCAATAATTTGTGCGATCTTAGAAACATGTGTTATTAGTATATGTATTATAATAAAATGTAACAGTTGAATTCTGCAAATCTGCATATTTTGATAATAAGAAGAAAATTTGGAGAACATTATAATCGACTAAATTTCCGCCCGCGGCTTCGCGCGCATTTTTAAAGAAAAACCCGCATAGTTAGATTATGTATAATAAATGATTTATATTTATTTTTATTAGTAAGGATATTGTACTCAACTCTTGTATGACTTTGGTATAATTATTTTCATATATTATAAGTAAATCATATGAATATTAATTATTGAAGATATAACTACATCTGCATGCAAATGAACATTTGTATTCCAAAAGCGTGTAAACTGCAATCCAAGGCCTTCTATAGATAAACCTGCTACATAATTATTGAATCAAACTTTATATAAACCAACTGCACATAATCTCAATCTAATAGGCCGTAATCTCCAAAACGAAGTTACACAATGTCACTAAATCCTCTTATACAGAAGCCGATAACGAATTCAACCCCCGTACCATGATGTCTTCAAGCAGTATTATTTCCACTATGGAAAAATGACAGCGCTATGTAGGTTAATTCACGCCCGCGGCTTCGTCCGCGTTTTAAAAGAAAAATCCGCACATTCCCGTTCCTGTGGGGTTTCCTGGATAAAAACTAACTAATGTGTTAATCCAAGTTACCCTCTATCTGTGTGCCATATAACATGAAAATCGGTTCAGCAGTTTTTGCGTGAAAGAGTAACAAGCATATATACATGCTCAAAAACTTTCGCATTTTTAACTAGTTTTTGATTATCCTGTAGCTTAATTTAGTCATATAATGCTTTTGAACGTGTTGTTATCAGCGTTGATTATACCGAGGACACCAAATTTTTTTTATAATCGTCTCAGTGCCCACGGGCCACGATACAGGCTTGCCTAGTGTGGGTACTATTGGTAAACCTTTATTATAAACCTAGACAAAGCCAAATGTAAAACGTGCAACATAAATACAATTGTAACTGTGTAAAACATATGGTATTTAATTAAATAAATATATTTTTCATTTTCTTTCGCACAAATAAGCAGGATCTAGCGCCATCCCTGTCCCACGCTGGAAATAATACTGCTATAAAACATCATGGTACGGGTCGTAGCATCCGACTAACTAGGTTTTACAAATGAAGTTAGTGTAAGATGCAGTTGGGAGTTGGATTTGGGAGCTACACGTGTCTTATAATTGTATTATACAGATATATCTTTGGGGTTAAAATGGAGTGAGAAATTCGATTGCTTGCTCTGCTTTCAATAGTAACACATTAGTAACACAAAGCACTTTAAATTAGGTAGAGGTAAGAAGATATGTGTATGAAAGTGTCGTACATACACGACATACAGTGTCCGTTTATAAGAGTGATGATTAGGTAGGAAAAGATTCAGTTCTGTCATATCAATAGTCAATAACATCCAGATTTTAACTGTTGTTTTTCATCTTTCCCTGTAATTAGGAGTTTACTACTTACCCCATACCACCATTTTCGTTTGCCTGTCTTTGATCTGATTAGAACTTTAAAATGCTTTAATCCATACTATTAATATTATAAATGCGAAAGTAACTCTGTCTGTCTGTCTGTTACTCAATCACGCCTAAACTACTGAACCAATTTGCATGAAATTTGGTATGGAGATATTTTGATACCCGAGAAAGGACATGGGCTACTTTTTATCCCGGGAAAATGACGCAATCCCGGAAATCCCACGGGAACGGGAACTATGCGGGTTTTTCTTTGACTGCGCGGGCGAAGCCGCGGGCAGAAACCTAGTATCTAAATAAATAACTTTATCGATACTATTAAGTTTCTGATTATGATAATGAACAGTAACATGACGTATATAACACACGAGTTCAACACAATACCGACCTGTTGGTATTACTGTGTATTTAGCGCAAGGAATTTAATATGTAGTCGCGATCAATGGATTCAGGTTGCAAGTCATAGATTATAGGTATTGTTTTAACTAACATGAACTTGTCCTTACAGGCGGTCTCCGACTGGGGCGATGCCAATCTGGTCAAGTTCAATGCGTCTAAGACCCAGGCGTGTCTATTCTCCGCTAAACGGAGTCCATTCCACCTGACTCCGAATTTCCAAGGTGTGTCCGTGCCGATAACTAACCACCTCGAGCTTCTTGGTATCACCTTAACGCCTACTCTGAACTTTGGTTCCTTCATTGAATCTAAAGCCCAAGTAGCCTCAAAAAAGCTAGGAATTCTGGCGAAGGTGAGACAGTATTTCAGCCCGGGACAGTTGCTCAACCTTTATCAAGCACAAGTCCGATCGTGCATGGAATACTGCTCTCACCTCTGGAACGGTTCCGCCAAGTACCAGCTGGAGGCGCTTGAGGCGATAGAGAGGCGTGCCAAGAGGCTCATAAACGACGATGACCTAGTAGGCAAAAAGCTCCAGAGCCTCGGTCACCGCCGCAGAGTGGCCAGCTTATCGGTCTTCTATCGGATACACTTTGGAGAGTGCGCTGCGGAACTGCACGATCTCGTTCCGCCATCCCCGTTCTTCCATCGATCGTCGAGGCGCACAGATTCTAGGCATCGCCATATGGTGGACGTTCCATGTACCCGGACTAAGCGGTTCGGTTCCACATTCTTTATCCGAACCGCGAGGGACTGGAACATGCTTCCTGAGTCTGTGTTCCCCGACGAGTACAACATGGGGGTCTTCAAGCGTAGAGTGAACAGGTACCTTCTAGGGAAGCGCGTTCCATCTTAGACCACATCTCAGCTTAACATCAGGCGAGATTGTGGTCAAGCGCTTCCCTATTGCCAATAAAAAAAAAAAAAAACAAAAAAAACTAAAATATGTAATCTTTAGAATAATTTTCACGTACAATTTATGTTCCAGAAATAATGAAATATAGAGTTGATCTGGCAATGCTTAAAAAGATAATAAATCACTATTGATAAAAAGTAAGAGAAGTTATAAATAAAAAACACATTTAAAAATGGTGGCTACTAAGTTGGTTCTTCAAGTGAATTTTTAACGAAAAATATTTTGTAAAAGAAAATAGAAATTGGTAAATAACACATAATTGTTTTATTTTCCACAATAATATTGTTTCTCAGCCTCGTTTAATCCAGAGTTGAGTACAGGCCTCTTCGTGTGCACGCCATTCTTTTTCGTTTTTCGCCATACTCAAAAATAAAATAATAAACATTTAACTTTACACTTAGAGCGGCCATACACGGGCGGCTCGAGCAGTTAATGGCTGAGCGACGTACACGGACTGGTCGAGCGGTCAGTCGTTGACTGCTCGCGCTGTCAACGAATTGACGGCTTGAAGCGGTCACGACTGCTCGAGCAGTCCGTGTACGGCAGTAAATGAATGTCTATAGTTCACCGCACCGTCGCGGCTTCAACTGCTTGAAGCGATCTGTGTACGGGACAGTACGGCCGGCCGTTATATTACCTACACACTTAAATCCATACTAATATTATAAATGCGAAAGTAACTCTGTCTGTCTGTCTGTTACTCAATCACGCCTGAACTACTGAACCAATTTGCATGAAATTTGGTATAGATATATATTTTTTTTATATTTTGATACCCGAGAAAGGACATAGGATAGGTTTTATCCCGGAAATCCTACGGGAACGGGTTTTTCTCTGAAAACGCGGGCGAAGCCGCGGGCGGAAAGCTAGTACTCCATATAATGGAAGTTTGACAGCTACTTTGTAACATTACATATCAACAGGGTTTCAAATGTACTGAATTATATCGTACCTTTAATGTATTTGAATTATTTATCAGTCTAGGTAACAACGTAAGAGCGAACCATGCAACGTTGTCAGATGATGGAATACGCCGCTTTGTGTTACATTACATACACATTACATTACATTAAATATTTCAGTGTGAAACCAAGCCTTTTATTTGATCTGCTTAATTAGTACTAGATTTCCTTCCGCGGCTTCGCCCGCGTTTTCAAAGAAAAACCCGCATAGTTCCCGTTCCCGTGGGATTTCCGGGATAAAACCTATCCTATGTGTTAATCCAAGTTACCCTCTGTGCTAAATTTCATTGTAATCGGTTCAGTAGTATTTCCGTGAAAGAGTAACAAACATCCATACATCCATACTTACAAACTTTCGCCTTTATAATAGTAGTAGGATTTATCTTTTACTAGTGGTCGTACCTACAATGGTAAGAATTCGACTATAACCTATAATATAAAATAAATAAATAAATATTTATGTGTGTGTGCGTCAAATGCATCATCAATCAAATCCCCAATATTGCCCCTTTTTCGATTTTTCTCTCCATAAGAACCTTCCTGGTGCTTTAACAAAAAAGTTAAAAAAATAGACGCATTGGTAGAGTTGGTAGCAATTTAATTTTATTATAATAGAATTATACAAGAATGATTTTCAAAATAGTAATCTATACTATAACATTATAGAGCTGAAGAGTTTGTTTGTTTGTTTGAACGCGCTAATTTCAGGAACTATTGGTCCAATTTGAAAAATTCTTTCGCTGTTAGATAGCCCATTTATAGAGGAAGGTTATAGGCTATATATTATCACCTTAAAACCAACAGGAGCCGAGTAATGCGGGTGAAACCGCGGGGCACTGCTTGTATGTTATATCTGTAGGTAATATTATGTTTACTCAGGTTGGAATGTTTTGAGATTAATGTTTTAAGATTAACTCTATATCACAAATAATAGACTTAATTACATAATATCGTTGTAAATTACAGCTGATGTTTATCTCAACTAATCAAAGTACACGAAAACAGGAATATCTGAAGGAATTGACTGATGGATTGACGGAGGCCGACTGGCCGACGCCAGCCTAACTGATTTGTGAATAAATTCTCCATTTCCCTTTCATTGAAATCAAGACTTTAGTGATTATTTTATAAATAACTTTTTAGCTGTTCTGTTTATTTTTATTTGTGTTAGCCGATTTAACGGCCTTACAAATATGTCTTTTTCTAGACATAAGATTTAGCCTAAGCTCAGAATATTGTGATGATTTTTTTTTAATCTTTATGGAAACAGTTTTCAATAATGTTCTTCTATAATATTTCAGTCTTTAATTTTGTTCGTTACACAATATTAATTGATAACACTCTTTAATTATTCGTTCATATTAATTCAAATTTGGGCAATCCGAGAGCTTTATCCACTTATCTCCAGATGCATTAAGCTTATCAAAATATAATGGCAAAATATAAAGATAATTTATATATTAATAAATTATTGATAACTGAAGCTCAATATATATTATTTCTTGCCAACCGCCCGCAGCTTTGGCCGCTCGTTTTAAAAATGGTATACCCTTGTAGACCACGCGACCTCACACGTCACTTTTAGATACGCGACTACTGTAGGGTTAAGGATACATAGAGACATAGGGCAGAGGAAGCGACTTTGTTTTGTACTGTGTAGTTACATATATATGAAATTGAAGTGTACACAGGAAACATTGATCACGCAACACACCATAAACCATCTGTAATAAACGCATAGGCCAACGACGACGATATAATAGATTTAATAAATGCCCTTAACAAACAGGTAAAAACGTTTTCTATTAAAATTAATCGTGAAAAGCGGAAATAATATAGCGGACGTCCCCTTAATGAAGTTGAAAATCCCCTGTAAGACGTTGTGCCAACCAAACTGACAGACTAGATATCTTTATAACGTTCTTGTTTCATTTTGTCAAGTGCTTTTAATTTTAGGAGAGGTAACGTCTCATTTCTATAGGGAAATTAAGGCATTAAAAATTTAACTTGGTAAAAGGTGAGGTTGTTTTGTTTTAAGTGAATTAGGTTTAAGTGATACTTTAGTATTAATCTTTTAACTTATATTTACTTACTTTGGTACTTAGTAAAGTACCAAAGTAAGGAAAAAGGAAATCAAACCGAACTAAGTCAATTTTATGATTCAAATATTACCTATTTCTTATGTACCTATTTCTTCTAACCTAATACTTCTAAAAATAAAGACGTTTATAACTTTAATATGAATTAATGTACGTACGTGTTTTTTTACAGAAATACTAACTGTTTTCAGCATTTTTTTTAGCTAATATATAACACAGCCAATATTTTATCAATGTACCCTTATGATAAACTGAATAAAAACGTACAAAAGATTCACAAATAGAGTTTATGAATATGCTTCGTAAGTAAATAAAATTCTAGTGTGGCTCGATCAATCATACAAAAAGAGTTCACAGCGGGATGATTAATAACGGTTGTTGCTAAGCCCTCTGTTCATTCTTGCTTTTGTAAATGTACTGGTGAGTTGATGATAATAATTTTGTAAAAGGGCAATTTGTGTCTTGTTATTTAATTCACAAACTGTGACAATAACCACAATAGTTAGTATTATTGTACTGTTTGAAAAGAAATTTTATTTTATTGACTACTAGCGGTCCGTCCCGGCTTCGTTTTTTCTCCATAAGAAACTTCAAGGAATATTATAAAAAAAGAATTAACGAAATCGGTTCAGCTGATCTCGAGTTATTTGCTTACCAACACATTTTGCGATTCATTTCTATATTACATATTTTGAAAAAGTAGATATACTTTTTGCATTACAAAGACAAGTTTCGAAAGTATATTGTTAATATAAATTAACATTCAAATTATTTTATAATACTAATGATTTGTATATTTCGTTAACAAGATAAATAAAGTAAATTCTTACTGGAATAAATAGAAAATAATCTCCATTGAATAATTCCTAATCAAATTGGTTAGCATTGGTTAATTTGACGTCCATTCAAAAATATAGCTGCTTCGAAAACTGTGTTAATATAATTTTAAAGATTCATATGTTTTCAAACTAAATTTTAATATTATTAGACCGCTCTGATATTCTAAATGAATGGACACAGCACAAAATATGCTGAAGTTAGAGCTTTTTTATCGTTAGTTTAAAATATAGAGCGTATTGACAGGTGGATTCTGAATTATCTTCATTTTAATGAACAAACTAGACAAAAGGAATTACAAGGTTTTTACTTAAATTGAAATTAATCATAATTTTTGAGATGTAAGGTATTAGAACGAAGTATACACGCATTTACAATAATTTTTATTATCGTTTATGTAATTAAATTTTTAATGCAAACAGCAATCATATACTTTCAGTTAAGTTGTAAACCTTTTTATAAATAATTTATTCGTTCAGTATATTTTATATTTCTTAAATAAATAAACATCTATTTGAACTAAATGTTGCACTTAATTCCTCGTTTTATGAGACATAATATTTAATCCTGTCATTTAGTTTGTTAGTTGTTCAAACACTATTTAGTTAGAACTTCTGCATAACTATTAACTATGAAAACGCAGATACAAATTTTATGAAAGATTAAGCCGGGAAATACATGACGCAGTTGAAACGCCGCGTTTTTTAGCTGTATATTATTAATTATTTTTCATACAATTTTAATGAAACTAATATATACTGTTATAGTGAATGTAATAGTTTTTATTCTCAATCATTTGTTTCAAAAGTGTAAAAGAATAAATAATTTATATCAAATAAATTTTGGAACATTAGAGATGACTTAAAGTGGTTAATGAAGAGAAATGGATTGGCTATTTATTTAGCTCCTGAGAGAATTCTGATTTACAGAGGAAAACAATCTATTAAATTACTTAATTTGTCTTTCTTTACGACACCAAAAGAAAGGACATTAATCGCCAGTAAACGAAATACCTTAATTCCATGATTTATAAAGTTTATGATATTATTTATGCAAAGAGTTTTATAATATAAATACCAAGAATTATCTGATTTAGTTTCCTAGCTTTCTTAAATAAATATTTCTACTTGAACTTTTTTTTCATACTGTCGTCCGTATTTTTTAACATACCATAATGTGTGTCCAATATAAAATCTATATATTTTTAATTACCTACTTGTTTTATTTATTTCTGATACCTGCGTCTTCTCTCTCTCTCTATTTAAATTTTATAAGAAGTTATATTAAATTATTTTTTTATTATGAAACTTTTATATTGTAGGTACCTATAGTTTTTAGTAGTTCTTCAGTTATGATAAAGTAATTATCTCGTTTTGACCAAAAATAATATTTTTTATAACTACTAAATTAAATGTGGGCGATGATAGATCATAGTTATTTACCGAAAACTATTTCTGAAACTTTTGCTTCATGATCATGACCTTTGAACAAACTTCAAAGGCAGTCTTTGGTCCTTTCCAAAAAAAGAAGCTTACTTTGACCTATATTTATCACCTTTTTATTATAAAATTAAAATCTATTTTTCACACCGACTCCGCCCGGGTTGACTTTAGTTTTCAATTTCTTTAGAAAGATCATAATCGAAGAGAGACAAATTTCATAAATCAATTTAAATCATTAGATCCATTCATCTTCTTGACTGATAAATGATATAACTTTAAAGAAGTAGGTAACATAAACTTAAAGGAAGGCTTTTTAACTGCTTATATTTTGACACAATTGAAAACATAAGTTTTTCCTTTTTACGGTGCATTTACGTGATTTACATCAAACAAGCGAATGCTCATTCTAACCCCACTATGTTCTTTTAGTGTAAACAGGCGTAGAGCATTATTTCGTTGTTCTTAGTGCGTTCGAAAAAAATCTATGCAATGTTCTAATACTGAAGAATACTGTATATGAGTTTTCGTTTATACTAAAAGATCAGGAAAGAATGCTCTTGCTCTAGGCTCTAGCTCTATGTTCATTTAATGTTATAATCATACACTGTTATAATCTTAAAAAAAGTAAACAAACACGACAAAAATATTGCTAGCAGCTTCTAGAAACGCTAAAACAAATCAATATCGCTAAGAAGGAAATTAATTAAACAAATGAGCGACGTAACGTTTCAATGCCGTCATGTTACGACGATGACGTCACGTTACGATGACGCTGTCAAGTTAAACGACCGATGCAAATGTTCTGTAATGCCCATTTAATAGAGCTAGGAGTGACGTAAGATTTCCTACCTATTAACTTTACATAATTATTTTAGCACGAAATCTATAGGTTGTGTGTGTGTGAAATAATAATACCTTTGAAAAGGTCCATATTGGTGAAAATGTAGACGTTTTGAATATAATAAAAACTATATTTGAACCGAAAGTTTTAGAGACATAAAGATATCAATTGCTTTATTTTATATATATATGCTTTTTTTTATAAATATAGGTGTAACTAATACGAGTCTTTTTTGAGCATATTTAGTGTTTAAAAATTGATCGATACCTAATACTCTACCAATTACAATTTCCATTTAATTCGTTCTATTCCATTCATTAAAACGTATTAGTGTCATGTCACGTATAATTAATAACTGCACAAAGTGTCAAATGTCACCTAATACATTTATCTCAGTAACATCAGCCATTGATTAATTTTGCCCACAGAGCAATATCCTAATAACTATGTCCAGAATGCCTCATCAGTTACATCAGAATGCAGCTATTCATTTGATTAAGAGAATAATATACAATGGTCTATAATTACCACCGCGCCAATATGTTATAACGACCTTTTTAATTACCTGGATAGTAGCTTTTCAGTTAATGATTGGTTAGTAGGTGGGAGTAGTAGAGTGAGCAGCCTCGCGAATGTATGGAAATATCTCGATCGCAACTGATTTTTGCTAGTGACGAAAACCATTTTCTAAAAAGAGACTGTCAGTGTGTTTTTTTTAATCGATAAGAATCAAACAGAACCCACGTTACCTTCTTCGGAGGCTGTGAGTATCTATGTAAGATTTCCCCAATATAAAAAATTGGTCACACATATGTGTGTACTCATATCAAAGTCACATAAAGCTAGTGTGTATGATAAAGTCATTAATTGAAATAAAGGCAGGCCACGCAGAGCGACCAGCCTCGCGAAGTAATTGCCGCGCGAAGCAGATCGTTCAGTGTTTACGTTGCTTAGCCGAGGAAAATGACGTCACAAGCAAATTACTCGGCCTAGCTATCAGCTCGCTCGCACATCAATTGCATTGCGAGGCTGCTCGCTCTGTATTGACCTGCCTAATAAGGATTTAACTGGATAAAGCAGCAATAAATTTTATAATATAATAATTCTCGTTCGAGTACGTAAAGCTGTCGGTACTGCGAGTAATCTCTCTCCAATTGTGTCGGGTTTCCCGTTTCATTGGTCTGCGAGAAAAAGAATAAAATGCACCTGTATTTGTGCACTTATTTTATTGTATCTTAAGAAATTTATAGCATCAAGTTATACATGTTCACAGTTCAAATGAGTAAATTTTATGTTCAAAAAGTATTAACTTTTTTGTTTTGTACGTTTGCGTGTTTTTTGTACCTTAAGGCCCCCTTTTCCTGAAAGTTTAGGCAGTTTACGCATTGAGACGAATATTAAACGTTACGTTTATTGAAAGGCTTTCTAGTTTATCAATAATATACCAATAGTTTATCAACAATGTACCACAGGAACTGTCTATCCTTTATTTAAGGCCCAATTTATTTCAAAATTGCTTTTTTCCCCTGTGATTTCTTATAATCGCTTTCGGGAAAAATACTGGTCTATATTATGTTACTACTGATTTGATTTATGACATTTTTGTCAATATCAGGGATCGACCATATAACCTTTTGATTCGTATTTCCAAATCATTACCGACTTAAAAATAAAATTAAGTACCTACCTAAAATAAAGTATTGCGAACGAATTCGCGGGAGAAAGCTTGTATTATATTTTACTTAAAGTTTTAAATATATTAATTACACGTGTACATCAGTATAATTACGATAATAAAGATAAATAATGCTCTTTAATTATTAAAGAGGAGAAAATTCTTTCTGGCACTCTTCATAGTAATTATCTTGTTCAGAACATTTTAATCGTACCTTCAGTACGGAGAGCTATAATTTACAAACTAACGTACGGTATGGCCATTATGCAGAAAGTTTTAACATTCCAAACATATGCCATTTGATAGAATACGCATTTTCAAGTGCGATTATAAGTTTGAAACTAAGTTGTATAGCAGGATGTAATCCATACTAATATTTTAAATGCGAAAGTAACTCTGTCTGTCTGTCTGTTACTCAATCACGCCTTAACTACTTAACAAATTTACATGAAATTTGGTATAGAGATATTTTGATACCCGAGAAAGGACATAGGCTACTTTTAATCCCGGGAAATAGGATAGGTTTTATCCCGGAAATCCCACGGGAACGGGAACTATACGGGTTTTTCTTTGACTGCGCGGGCGAAGCTGCGGGTGGAAAGCTAGTACTTCATAAATAGGTACTATTGTAAGCAATGATATTATTAGGCTTTAAAAATTTAATGATCACTTTGTGCTGGTTGTGTCCGAACATATTATATTTCAACATTCAAGCAACCGAGTAGGTACCGAATTTCAAATAAAACTGCCCAAACATTTATTAGGCATATTACCATAGAGCTATTGAAATGAGATTAATGTATTATTTATACCGTTTTCTGTGTTTTTTTTAATATCCAAGTGTAGAAAATTTATATAATAATAGTATCTTTAATATAAAAATGAATCCCAAAATGTGTTGGTAAGCGCATAACTTGAGAACGGCTGAACCGATTTCGATTATTCTTTTTTTATTATATTTCTTGAAGTACGAGGATGGTTCTTATGTAGAGAAAACGTAAATAATATTTACGTTTTCTCTTTTCTCTTTCTTTACGTTGGTACATATTATGTACCACGGGCGAAGCCGGGGCGGACCGCTAGTTTGTTTTAAAAATGTACCTAAATATTAATTTTTATTTAAAATTCGTTTTATCTCAATATTTTTTTCTGGATGCTTTCTGGAGCTTTAAATAAACTTTGACTCTGAAAGATAACCTTTTAACTTAATTCCCAAGGGAAGCTTCTATGTGAAACTCAAATATTTGTTTTTAATATTTAGGCTCTCATGTGTTTATATATTCCGTTTGTGTCTGTTATTCACTGGAATTTAATGTGTATATTTTGTAGAGCCATTGTTTTAGTAGAGTTTAAAATCAATGTGAAAAACCTAAAAATTGCAGTTGGTAGATCATTTTTCATAAATTCTTGGTGAAACTATTTAGAATCAGTTTCTTAAAGTTACTTAACTAAAAAGTATCTACTCTCAAAATTAAATAATAAATAAGTAAACAAATTAGATATTCAAGGAAATAGGAATACGCTTATCCACACTTTCATTAGTGAAATGACTCCCAAGAGGTGTCACCTGATAGTTAACAATAAACGTCACCTAATTAGTTGCCCACGCTGAGAATTAAGGAAAAGATAGAACAAAAGAGTTAGGAAACAAAACTGCGTAAGTAATTTATCTAAAAGTTTCCTCGTATTTAAATGAATGTAAATGTATGCTAAGTATTATTGTTTATTAGTCCTGATTACTTTATTTTTTACTTATTTAGTTCCATTTTGCAAGTCATTTGCTTATTTTGTCATAATATTAATAAAGTAATCATAATACAATGTAATAATAATAATTATCATCTAATTTGGTTGTAAAAGTCGTAATTTGTTGTTCATAATTGAATTGAATTGAATTTGAATTGACGTAGTTAACTTATCAGTTCTGTATGGATGGACATGAAAAGGAAATTATATTGTGTTATTTTTACATTAAAGTTTAGGTGAATTAAATGTTCAACTTACCACATATTAATTACTACGTACTTAATATGGTGCTGACAGAATAACAGCGTTACAGCCTCAGCTGTAACATTTATGCTGAGTCAGTAATCCGTTTCCCTGAGGTGATACAGATATAATATAATATAATATTCTTTTTTTAAGTTATAAGTACTTTCTTTAATTTAATGTATCTCTGTAATTTAATGTATATTGTCTGTATCATTTTTGGGAATAAATGCGTTTCTATTTCTTCTACTTCCATTTCTATATTATAATTTAATACTAGGTACTGTTTTTCTATCAATCTCATTTCTTACCCTTATTGATGAATATCAAAATTGATTTCAATCTATTTCAATTCTTCAACACTCAAAGAACACTGGAGGATATAATAAAACAAAATTGCAAAATAATCAACTTTTATTTCATCTCCAATCATTCAACATACAATATGATATACATTTGTTATGTTTATACATTAAATTAAGCATATATATTACCTATTTTGATACTACGTTTACTAACTGTACAATAAATATTTTAAAGATAATAAATAATCTAAGACACATTTATATTTGTTTCTTCATAAACTCTAAATTTCAAAGTTGGATTGTAACCAAAATTAAAAGCATAATACAATCAACATCAATACTATTTTTTTATCAAAATAAATACTAAGTATAAATAGGACAATCCAATTTGAAATTGGGCTCATAAGTTTATTCAAGAAACATAATAATTTAAAACTAGTTTTACGAGAATTTACATCTAGGTGTTTACGAATAGGCCGTTTGGATACCAACTTGCGAATAATATTAATAGTAAATTACTATATATTACAATAACTATAAGCAGAACTTATCTATCACAGAAAGCAAAACAATCACAAAGCCATATAACTTCATAAACCTCCAAACGTCAACGAGTAACGCGTAAAATTTCATATTCCTCATAATGAGATTTTACATATTTTCAAAACAATTATGTATTTACAAATATATAGGAACCTACAATTTAACAATTCAATGTAGTATTTAATTAACAACATTATATGTATTAATGTTAAGTCCGTCACTTAATCGTTGCGTGCAGTCGGAGAGTTCCTGCAACCAAATAAAATTTTAATTAATACTTGATATCTTCAATGGGTCTATGTAAATTGAATTTTGCGTTGGCCTAATTCTATTTGGGGAAGCCATTTGGGCCAATTGCTCTGCTGCCATCATTTGCTTGTTAAATGTGAAAATAACGATCATACGAATGCATAATAATTTAGTAGGACCAGACCATATTTATAATCGACTAGCAGCTTTCCGCCCGTGGCTTCGCCCGCTTCGTTTGAAACTTAGAAAATAATATTCCTCGAGAACTCTATCTATTTAAAAAAAAAATCCAAATCTGTTGCGTAATTTTAAAGGTCTAAGCACACAGATACACAGACGGCAGAAAGTGTTTATTTTTATTGAATATTTTGCTGTGAATTGACACGAAAATTAATAATTAAACCATGTTAAATTTACAAAACAGAAAGTTGAAAATGTATGTATTTAACAAAATTAACATCTAACGAGCAAAAGTAATGAAATAAATTTCATTAAGGGTTTGAGTTTGGTGTTGTCAAACAACTTAGGGCAGTGTCAAGTGTCAATAGAGCCTGTTAAGTGTGAAATATCGACAGAAGTTTGGTCTTTGTTAATTGAAGCATCGATCTACAAGCAACTGTCGCCCATTAAAATTGAGATCAAAGCCTAATTGATAGAGCCTACGAAATGAAGACAATTTATAAATATTTGATAGTTCACTAGTTTGGAATAATAAGTTTGTGAGATACAAGAAAATTAGTGTGTATATATTTTTGTTTAAATGGAGATAGATTTAAAAGTTATATATTTATATGTAGGAAAATAAATTACTGTTCCTACTAGGAACAGTAATTTAACTAGGTAATTAAATGGTGATGTTATTTTCAATACACATATTTTATCTTTGGGCTTGAATGTTTAGCAGTCATTTTTAGTTTAGATATTTTGCAAATGAAATATAGGTAGGTAAGTGAAAAATTGTAAAGTACATCATGTTCAAAACGTTTCAGAATTTATATAAGGGATGGTCTTGAAAGGAACACTTAACTTTTCTAAAATTAAGTTTATTTTCCAAAGTAAAATAAAAGCCAAGCCTGTTAAACAGCATGCCTCGTAAACTCTGTCGCTAAATGCAAAGTAATGTCTTGAGGAACAAGAACCAAATGAATAAAGCTTATAAAATAGAAGGGAGTTCTTATTTTCTAACACAGAAAGTAAAGGTTTGATTGAAATAAAGAACGTAAAAAGAAGAAGCATTCTTGAGTAAAAATTATAATAATTTTCACTTCAAAGTGTGTGTGAAGTCTCGTGTCCCTGTAGTGGGGTAAGGGGCAGATGCATTATGCATACATCTGTTTCACTGATCGATTTTCTTTTAGGGACAAGTAGGTGATCAGCCTTCTGTATCCTGCCAGACCGCGACATTTTTTTTTCTTCGTCTCCACCGGGAATTGAACCCAGGAACCCCTCGGTTCTACGCTTACACGTCAACCACTGTACCAAGGAGGCGATCAAGGTTCATTTCAAGGTAGAACACAATTTTATCAAAAGAGACGGGTTGCACTCAAAACTTGATTATTAACGTAGAGCATGTTTGATATTTTGGAATGGTATCCGTCTTACGCTTTTTCGATCAGGGTCACGTGTCCTGACGCGAGTTTAAGATTTTATACCCATTACAGAAAAAGTGCTAATTATTAAGGTTATCGCAAAAACTTCTCTTTAGATCAATATACTTCGATGATATAATACGAAAGACGCTTGAAAAGTAATCATCAGTTTATCGTATGAAAATTTTAGTGATTGAAACCAGCGATTTTATTCCTCTTTCGGATTGAGTTAAAAACATAAGAACATTTTAAATATATTTATATACATGTCAACAAAAAGGTTGTGATTTTAATCTCCTCAAAACCCACTTCCCGTCTAAGCGTTCTCATCTCCCACTTAAAAATGTATTTGAGAGCATAAGAAACGACATATGACGTCATGTTATGCTTAAAAAGCTATAAAAATTATAAAAACTGTAAAAATTAGAAATGCGAAAGTATTGATGTCTTGTTGAATAGATTAGAATAAAATATTACATAGGGTTACATTAAATCATAGTGGAATCGTTTAGGTAATAGGACATTATTTATTTAGTACCATGCCGTCAAAAACGCGGTTAGTCGTCAATATATCGAATCTACATCAAATAATACGTAGTTCGCTACTTCACATATAATATTATCTAAAAAACAAATGTATTGGTAGATAAGAACTTTAACTAAAAGCTGATCAAACAAGCATGATGACGTCACTTATCATCACGTCATATTGTACTGAATTACGAAGGCCATTGTAGGTCAATATTTTTTAGGTAATATGATATTGTGGATGATAAAGGCATAGAAAGTTACAGATTTTTTATATCTCAGTATAATATAAATATATATTATATAATATAATATAATATAAATAATAATGTATATTTAATAAAATATACTGAAAATAGTATAAACGAAACTAATTCATTGAGTCTACAATATTATTCACAGACTCATAGTATTACAAGTATTTGAAGACAATTAACGTGTTAGTTAATAAGTGAACTTAAATGGGGTACTACAGACAATTTTGACACCCCATTTGTAAATAACAGTTGTGAGCAGCTAAATCACCGTTTTAGTACTTACTATAATACATGTTTAATCTAAACACTAACAAATAGTTTAGCAAAGTTGTAGAAAGTTCCAGAACAACTTCAATTAACCGTGCCTATTCTTGCCCCTAATGCCTTAACGATAAACCTGTCGGATTATGCTTATTAATGCTGTTTAGAATTCAAAGAGGGTATCGTTTTGACGTCTACATAATCATTTAATATTCCAATAACTAATTTTGTACTTGATCGTTTTATTAATTTTGCGGTTGCGTTGGCGTATTCATTTCGATGTTTTTGTTCTATCTGATAGAATGAGCGTCTTTATTATCTCCGTTTTCCAAGAACAACCGCTACGTAAATGTAATTCCAATGTTTAGATTAATGTGGAAAATTTATTCTTTGAATTGAACAAAATAATAATTTGTGTACATTTATTTATCAATCGTACATATGCGTGCTTCGACTTATTCTTAACATTGACTATATCAATAATAATTAATAAGATTTTCGACAAAATTATAGTGCAATATAAAGTTGTTTTAATAAAGTTATAAATATCGGGTTTCTTTGCAGTTTTTATGTTTAGAAACATTATTATTTAAGCTTCTTATTTCAGAGTAACTATGATCTAATTAACAGTAAAAGTCACAATAATAAGAATTCTGGAAGTCAATATAAACTAAAGCTAGAAAGCAAAAAGCCAACATAAATCGTATTATCTCGGCACAGAAGCAATTGCCAAACTCCTAACAGCATTGACTAAGTTCTCACTAGAACAAAGTCAATTAATCACACAAAGAATAGGATCAGACTAAAACGGGGTAGAGTTAAACATGGAAGTGTAAACATCTAAGATTTGTACAGCTGCTTCCGAGTCGTTATTCCGAGTTTATCTTGAGGTATAGTGAATTTTTCCAACGTTTGGGACATGTGAAATGTTGGAGGATGCTTCTCTTTCAATTTGGAGCGCAAAGGATTTCGCTTTTGAGACATCGTGGCTTCACTTTAAAATAATGTGATTTCTGCATTGGCTTCGTGACTTTAAAATGAAAAGAAATTGTATTTCAGTTGCGTTGAGGGTGTATTTGAATGTGCATTTACAAATTTGTACTCGTGCTGTATTTTATTTTAGAAGCTAAAATTCAACATTAGGGATACAACACAACCACAACGAAAAATGCTAACTAATATCTACGAATAATAAAGTAATGTAATAAAAGTAACGCAAAAAATAGATCACATTAATTATTGTTGTTATTCATGATATTGCTGATACTTACAATTTGATTACTGACTTCATTTCTTTTGGTTCATTGAATTGCGACTCTTCATCAATTAGCTGCAAATTAATATTATCAGATTTCGTATGAAACATCGTTGTTTTATCTTCTAATAGAATATTTTCGATCTCCACTCCTGGGTCTTTCCTTCCGTTGCCATCTAATATTCTTTGCTTTATTGATGGCCCTCTATTGAACGAGGATGCTAGTAATGTTTCTTGTATCGTCTCATTGCCGTTGCAGATTTTATCCGCCTTGTGTGTCGGCATTCGACCAGAATGGTAGCTATTTCTCACACCGCCCGTTGATTCGAAGAAAGGCAATACTTGTTTGAATTCTTTCCTAAAATTATCGTTTAACCAAGCATATAGGAAGGGGTTGTAGCACGTAGAAGCCATTGCCATCGAATGGGCAAGGAAAAAGGACAAATAATAATATTTCCACTCAGTCATTTGGGCGTAGAAATCGTTGAAAATATTTATTAAGTTCAAAGGTAACCATGATATTCCAAAGATGGCGACCATCGATATTAACATTCTGTTCGTTCGTCTCTTTCTATCTCTATCTGCTTCTTCTCTTCTGGTATTTTTAGCACCAGGTTTTGACCTCGCGCGGTCATTTAATCTAATACTAACACACGTATAACATATAGCTATAACTAAAAATGGAATTAAGAACTGCAAAACAGTTGTGAAAACGCCAAAGATCTTTCTGGATTTATCTGAAGGCCAGCTTTCTTCGCAATACGTTTTATTATTTGTAATTTGAATGCCCATAAACAGGCCATACGGACATGTTACCACTAACGAGAAGACCCATATGAAAATGATTATGAATATGCACGTATTGAGTTTCATCCGTGGATGGAAAGGGTAGATAATAACAAAGAATCTATCTATGGCTATTGAGGTTAAGGTAAGTGTTGATATGTATACGCTCGTCCCTTGGGCGTACGGCATCAAATGACATAGCGATCTCCCGAACACCCATCGGCCGAGGAATGTGTACATAGGAGTTAACGGCACCGCGAACACACATAGCAGTATATCAGACAGCGCTAGATTTGTTATGAATAGATTTGTGACTGTTTGCATAGCTTTGTTCCTGAACACGACATAACAGACGAGGACATTGCCAAATACACCGAGAACGAAGATGATAGAGTATAAGATACAGAATGCGACTTGAACTATTTTGACATCTATGATATCGGTGGTTCTATTGGATTTCGGCTCATCTAGTACTTCTACTGACTCGCCGGTGAGAGTTTTTAAAATGAGCACCCCTCCCATGAAGGCTGTTCCGTTGAAAGTCATAGCTGGTTCATAGTAAACTCATTTTAAACTTGGTTAAACGGTGCTATCGTCTTGATCTTGTTGTTTGTTGAAGTTCTTGCCAGTCCATCTGGAAATAAAGAAAAAACAATATCAGGAGAAAGTCTTTACTTATTGCCATGGATATATATTTTTAGAAGACACTTTCGTATTTCAAGACAACATTATTAAAAAAATTTTAGGCTTCGGTACGGTATAAAACTACAAGCATGCATTTAAAGAGCATTTCAGCAAAGTTTTGATTCGAAGTAAGTAACAAACGAAATCGTGTGATTAACAATAAATTATATTCGAAGGTCTGAAACAAAAGGCGCATAAAACGTTTTTAATTTATTACCGACACCTGATTGGCAAAGTTAACATTCTGCCCACGTATTTCCCAATCTGTGCTAGTCATAAGATAAATGCGTAACAGTAGATCTTATTTCAACGGTCAAAAGGGCTACATTTGCTAAATGTACCGTGGGTCTAATGTTGTGTAGATAACAGCATGTGTTGTTGCCATGACAACCCGTATGACCCCATCAAGACGAGGACACATTAACACACATAGTATATCGTAAATTCGTGAAATAAATGGTACAATGAGAGTTATGTTATTGGATTGTAAACGAACATAGATTATATCTTATCGGTGTTTGGATATGCTGAATTCCTTCTAGGAATTCCTTCAAATATTCGAAGTGTTTGCGAACAATTAACTGTTTTAACTGCAGTTAAATAGAATTTTTGTTTCGAAATTATATTCTGTTATGAATCTGTGATATTATGTTGCGTTTGATTTAATACATTTCCAAGATTTATTAATAAACAAATTCTCCTTCATAAAATCATGTATACCTAGTACCAAAATATTTGTTTTAATTTTACGTATCTAAATTAAGCTCTGTGAATATTTTAAAGTAAAAAATATAGCCTTTCATTTTCTCAATTGTAGAAATTGCAAAAGTCGAAAACATAACCACAACGAAAGATATAATGATATGAGATTTTCGCGTACATTTTAAATACGTAGCAACGCAATTAGTGTCATGTGTTCTCTTAAAATTATACATCTGCAGAATTAAAGCAACATGCAAAAATGTATAGAACTTTTGCAAATTACAAGAATACAATTATCTACGTACCTACACATATATATTTGGAAAGTAAGACGCTATCAATTATTTTCGGTATTAAAAAAAATTGGTTGTCTGTAAAGTCGGTTTACTGACCATAGTTGAACGTGACAACGTCCGATTATGCTTCTTTGTCGCTCGTTCCGCGCTCTCGCTTGCACTTCAAGCCTACATGGAACGCCTCAGAGCGAGGTAACACCGTATGAGTCATGTTTTTTCGTGCGTGCAGCCGGCTCTATCGAATTATAAGACGTTGTCACGTCAAAATGTTGGTCAAAGTGTAGCCTTACCCACCATTACAAATTAACCTAACTCCTTGTGCGAAAAATTTAACTCTAAATACGAGAGTTTTCTTATGATATTAAAGATTTTATCACATGTTCAATTTCGTTGAATAAACCATATAAAAGTTTATTTTCTACTTTTCCCGCAAGTATTATATAGATCGGAAATTAAATGTCTGGATGGCAACTGATTTCGCCAGTGATAAACATATTCTTGTAAGAAGTCTGACTATAAGCGTAAATTCACACCAAAGTCACAAGCTAGTACGTCTGATAAAGTAATTAGTAATTATGCGGGTCCCCACAGAGCGAGCAGCATCGCGAAGCATTTGCTGCACGAAAATACACTTATTTTAGTGGCAAGCCACACAGAAAAAAAAGACGGGTTGCACTCCGGGAGTGCCGGCAGAAGTGAAAACGCGCGTAGTAGAGAGGGAATAGCTGTCTACTCTCCATTTGTATCATATATATATACCAAAAAACTAAAATAATAGCAAGCAGCACTAAAATTTAATAAACTGCAAGACAATCCGTGTTCCCTTACTAGTTAAAAATATGAAAGCGGGCACGTGCCATTCGTAATAACCGTTTAATACATCCTTCAATCATAGCGAGAAATGGTCTTACAGTGCTCAGCAATCGTTGATAAAATAGGGTGAAAATGATTTATGCGCACTTTGTTATACTGAGCTGCATGTGGCAGCCTCTCGGTTAGATATTTTATGGGCTTTAATTATTGTGGCAGTAGTTTTCATAGTGTACCGTTCGTCTTAGATTAAGTTCATCTTTGTCTTTGTGTTTTTCTAGTTATCTAACACACACTCAGCTTTAACACAGACGTTGAAATAATGTTAGTAATAACTAGAGAAAAAATATCTTGGGATTGGATAGTAAACTATATTTTCTTACTGTTAACATTTATCTATACAAATATTATAAAGAGGAAAGGTTTGATTTTTTGTTTGTTTGTTTGTTTGTATGAATTGAATAGGCTCCGAAACTACTTGGCAGATTTGAAAAATTCTTTCACTGTTCGTCTGTCACATCATTTCTGAGTGACATAGGCTAGGTTTTATCCCGGAAATCCCACGGGAACGGGAACTATGCGGGTTTTTTTTGAAAACGCGGGCGAAGCCGCAGGCGGAAAGCTAGTTTTAAACATAAAGTCCAAGTAAATCTTAAAAAAAATGTAATAATCCTTTAAAAAGGCATAATTTTTGAATAAAAATTGAATCGAGCGAAAATGTTACAATTACGTAACTGTCTTGTACATGGAAAGAAAAAGACCCAATAAATCATATACTAAAGTTCCATTTTGATTGTATGTGTGACTGTTTCAGAATATTAATGAAAATTCACATAAAATTTAGAGAGCCTCCCCTTAATAAACCTAAATGAGATGAGAATATGAAGAACGAACTTTGAAACTTTATTATAGTTTGTTTTACGCTTCTACCGAAGGTATAAGTTACTACTAACTGTAAATTAATCATAATGGAACATCTCAACTATCTCTACTCATATAATAAATACTGTGTCTATCCGTTGGCCTGTCTGTCTCTTCTTTGCGCCTACACCACTGAACTCTTTTGGATGAATTTTAGTACAGATAGTAATTTGAGACTTGAGAAAGGACATATATACATAGGTTTTATCCCGGATATCCTCTTCCTTTTATTACGTGGGCAATGCTGCGGGAGGAAAGCTAGTTAAAGTAATTATATCGATTTCTTCCAAGCAACTTGTTATTTGTATTTGTAATGGACGAAAATATTTGTAGCTATACCGTAAAATTTCACAAAGGGTTGACTAAATTAATAGCACGAAGAACTTTTTGTCTTTAACAATGGAATTCCCAGAAGGATAATCATGCTTTCATTCGGAAACTGTTAAATGAAACGGTTTTGTCTTCCGGGATTCGTTTCCTGAGTGGCTCTATTCTTATTTATTATAATACTAACTATGCCCCGCGTTTTTACCCGCAGTGCTCCGGCCCTGTTAGTCTTAGCGGGATGATATATATATATGCCTTATAGCCTTCCTCGATGAATGGGCTATCTAACACCAAAATATTTTTTCCAATCGGACCCTTAGTTCCTGAGTTTAGCGCGTTCAAACAAACAAACTCTTCAGCTCTATAATATGAGTCCTATAGATTTCTTTCGTATGTTTCATTACCTCACGAATTTTTAATTCCACAAATTAATTTTATTTAAAGTGAAGAGTTTTAGGTTGTTTTAAGTCTACAGTTGCTATATAGTATAATGTCGTCTATTATAGTTGAGCCAATCTAATAGGCAACATTTGACGTCTATCAATTTTATCTTCGAAGAGAGGTAACCTGCTTAAAAATATCGATTAAAGTGAATTAATCGATACGGATTTGAAACATTTGTCAATCGAATTTATTAATTTATGATGATTTTTATTCACAAGTAATCAATGCATTCGATTCTAGATTTCAGATTTCGATTTTTAGAGTAACGTCTCTGGTATTTAAAAAGAAAAAAGGTTTATTGACACAAAATTGTAGCGACGTCAGTTCTTCAATTCAGAAATTGTTTATTATGTTTAGAATGGTTTATCAGTAAAATTAAATCTTAAAATTACTTGTATCGGTCATTATTATTATAAATATATAATCGTAATTGAAAAAAGTTTAGCAAATGTGCAGTTCTAACAAAACGAAATATCATGTTATTCTATGTCGTCGTTACTAGGTTACGTTTTTGAATTTTGTTGAACTGTCAAATGTTGCCTATTAAAATGGCTCTAATATAATTGCTTTTATTATAATGTAAAAATAAAATAAAATTTTATGTATATTTTTAGTAAACAGCCACGTGTATTTTAGTTGGCTCGTCTAATTCCAAGTCTTGCGTAAATATTGTGAAGTAGGTACTATTAAAGATGATGTATTCGTAAATATTTCGTCACTAAAAAACTTCTTGAACTATCCCTTTTCATACACTAATAGGGTAATGGAAATAACCCCTACATTTTTGTCTGAGTACTCTAATAAGGGACTATTGAACTATATAGTTTCGTAAATACATCTTGATTCTGGACCTTTAGGTCCTTATATTTTTAGGAGACTGGAAATTTAAGGAATTTTTCAACTGTTATTAAGAGCTAATATTGAAGCATAAGTGGACGTTGTAGAGTTATCTAGAGATTAAAGGGACTGAGTTTAAATTTCTTTCTGCGTGCTTTCATGTTTTCGATGGTATAGGATAAGTCGTTATAGGAAAAGTTAAAAGCAAAAACATAATATATCTATACATTTTATTAAAATATGGCAATATAAAAATTTTTCAAACTAAAAAAGTTATTAAGTCAAGTTAATCGTATATATCTAATGTTTTGTATGGTCATACTAAAAATAGTTATTAAGTCAAGTAAATAAGGTTTTGGGTATCATGAAATTTAGGGCCTCACAGCTAGCTGATAATGTTCCTAATAGCTTATTTGAATTTTTTTGTCGTAAATTACATTTAATGTATTGCTAATAGTCATTTTAACTGACAGATAAGACAATGACTCTGTAATTATCAACCCGTTCTATAATATAAAATAAATTTCAGTACCACTGAAACAAATAATAACTAACAAAACTGTTCTATTGATTGTTAATTTAATGATTGCCTAACTTATTTGAAAGTGCTTCAACATTTTTATTTATTAGTATCACGTAATATTGTTCTGAAAGTCTCAAATTATTATATTAGTTTGGAAAAGTCATAATTAGTTACCACTTTGCTGGTGGAATATTTTCATCATAATTGGGTATTTAAGGTAAGTTTGTTGATACATATTTATTTTTATTCTCGATGTAAGTTAGATAAAATTAAAGGCACAGTTTCTTATTTGTGAATATGTTTCTTTATAGGCGCTAATCTCAGAAACTATCTACTGCTTCGGATTGAAAAAATATTTCTGTGCTGCATAGTCCATTTGTCGAGGAACGTATATATAACGGCTATAATACATCACGCTACGACAAAAAGGAGCGGAGCAGTTATGAAAAAGACGTATAAAGCAAAAAGGCACAACTAGTACTATATGTCTATGAAGCTAAAACAATTCAAACTCAATACAACATAGCTTTTACATATGAATTGTTATATTCAAACACGATTCGCTTGATAAGGAATGTATCTATGCTTGACGACACGAATAGTTGGGTAGTATAGGCAAATTTGTTCAAACAAGCCCAAATTGACAATTTTCGATATCAAAGGCGAGGCTGTGTGAGATATTAGTCATGGGTAGGTAGAAAAACTTTTAGGAACACGATTTACTCTGGAAATAGGTTGAAATCACGTGTATAATTTATTTTAGGTTAAATTTTGAAAGCAGTTTTGCTACCTACTTTTTTAGTAGAATATTAAGATGCATGACTGTTTAAAATTCAACGCTTTTTTATGGTTTTTAAAAGGTTAAAGTGTCCTTTTTACGATCACAATCTTAAAACTTTATATTTCAGTGTAAATGGAACATCTACAAGATTAACCAACAAACAAAGAATGAATAAAACCCTTTTGTAATGAGAATATTTATGTCATTCAAGGACATACTTTATGATAATAAGCCACTTGAAACCTTGGGTCGGATCTGACCTGAATGGGGTGCAGTGTTTGCTTTTCTTCGCTTTAACATAAAATAATTAATGCAAAATAAACATTGATATAATTGTGAATGAAATTATCATTTATCAGAGATATATATAAGTACAAAATAAACTGGAAAACGAAAATTTAAATCCAACAGCAATACAGGTTTTCAGTACAGATAAAAAAGGTTTATTAGGTGCCGGGTCAGTCCTACAATCGAAGGATTTTATACCCTGTTAAATTTTAATAACGTTGATAGCAATGTTGGTAGCCATTATCCAATAACTTAAAACGCGGCAGTTAACTGAATAGCTATACGAAAACATTTGCAGTCGTAAAAAGGAAATTAATGCCGTCGCAAATTAATGGGGAGCCTACGGATCTCACGAAGAATTCAATTTACGTGATTACAACCATTTTGAAGGTTGACTAAATTACTGTTTTGTATACGTCCGACAATGTATTTATTACCTGCGTAGGTAATACTTTATAGGTTTTGGTAAATGTTAACCTGTGTGTTAATATTAAGGCTTTTCTACATACTGCGAAAATTCAAATTAATTATATAGCATGAAAAGGTAAATTACCTCTTAAAATAAGTTGAATTGTAGTAAAAACTAATGTTCATTTATCTATATGTTTTCCTGTAGTTATAATCCTAAAAAATGCAACATTTTAACTCAAACGGTGCTGTACTTTTGCTACGAAAATCAAAGTTAGTGTTGTATAAACTTTAAAGACGTTTCATCGTCATATCAAGTTTATGTTCATGTCAAGATTTCGAGAACATAACATTAGATACAAAGACAGTAGGTAGGTATAACTATATAGTTATTATATAACGTTACTATGATAAAGTCGTCTTTGTAAGATACGTGATGTTATATAAAATGTGTCTATTTAAACTGGTTGGCTTTAATGAGATTCCTATGTAAGTAATTTCATGTTAGGGTAGGTCGCTACTAACCAGAATGCAAATTTAAAATGCCCCATTTATTCAGTGAAAACAGTTTTTTCGTATTATTATATTCCGAGAAAATAATTCATAAAAATCATTTAATTAATAACATTTTAATTAATTAAACAAGGTCAGTGTGTGTGTTGATTAATATTAAATTAAAGTATACATTACATGGCTTTGAACGGTACAAATCAAGCGTTGGAAGGTTCTCTATTGTTTAAGCAGTCTGTTATTTTTGTACCAAAATAATGGCCTATCGTTTGTTTTCACTACAGTTTTGAATCTAATTGATTATGTGAAATTAAATGTATTTGAAACATATCGCATTTTGTTCACATTGTGTTAAAAATCTTGATTGCAATGTATAAGGTAATTTGAGTTATAAGGCTTTCAAGAATTAAAAAATAAGATTTTCATTAATGTGAGCCACTGTAATATAAGATAGGTACATACTGAACATCATGTTGTGATTACAAATTCATGATTGATATTCAACGTCATTCCCATCGTATTATGCACAAACAGTTGGTACAATTCTATGTACACAAGTATGTACATTTGCAATTAGTGTTTTACACAATCCGGTCCAAGAATCAAAATATTGACAATGACATTATATATCACGATAGTGCTGAAATATCGGCCTATTAGGCTTATCGCTTATCACTGATCCTGGCCTGATTTTGTACAGATATTGAATGTAGTTCAGCTTTCAGATATTGACCTGTCTTTCATTCATATTTTACTACATATTTAGCTGTTACGTAGTTCTTGTATGACAGTTTTAAACCAATCTTTTCGGAGACGACAACTGATTTCATGGTTTGTTGCACATTTAAATGAACTAGCTGTGCCCCGCGGCTTTACCCGAATTACTTCGTTCCTATTGGTCGTAGCGTGATGCTACATAGCCTTCCTTAAAAAATGGGAATTGGGTTATATCTATCACAGAAATAAGGAAAAAAAAATTAAATTTTTTATTATACTTAAGTATCTATGAATCCAGGATTTCTAAGAATAAATCCTCACACAACTACATGATTAGGGTCTACTGACAGAATAACATTTGCCGGGTCAGATCGTTATTGTAATATTATAATGCAGAGAAAATATACATGAAAAGAAAGTTACACATGAAAGCATTTTCCTAATGTATTCTTGAAATAAAACGTACTGAAACTTGTGCTGAAATCTGCTTAAAATATTCCAAAAAGTATAATTTCGTAGGAAATGTGCCCATTTTCCGTCCACTGAAGATTTCTTCTTCATTATCATTTTCCATGCGAGTGCACTTTTAATAAATGGTATATTGTGTTTTAGTACAGATTAAAAAGCGGAATCTAAATCGAGATAAGCTTTATGACGTAGTAACTCATAATAATATGCTTTTTTTGTAGTGTTTCTTTTTAAAGGCGCTTTTATATGTTTACAAAAAAAAATGCGCGCTTTATGATGGTGTTTCTAAACTAGTGGTGATAAAATATTATATTTCCGATACGAGCCTAATAGTTAAGTAGTCATAATTATAACAAAAATACCATTATTTTTGTATCATTAAAACTATGGGTTGAATTCTGGTAGGATCGAAAAAGAAAATACTGTAGTAAACATTGCTCAATTTATTAAATAAAAACGCAGCAAAAACCCTTTCCATTTAAATTAAAAGATAAAAACTAAATTTTAAGAGCTCATCCTTAAAATCGGATGGCATGGTCGTATGAATTCATTTATAAAAATGCATCGTTCATTTTAATCATATAAGTGGAATATCTTATTTTCTGCAAACTTATAATATTTTTAATATTTCAAATAGCTTCGAATTCATATATTCAAGTATAAATCTAAATATATCATATCATTATGTAGATTTTTATGTTTACTATTATTCAGTCAGGGCGAATAATTACGGCTATAAATATTATTTCTAATTCAAATACTATATATGTAGATGATTGTTAAATCAAAAATAAAATATCAACCCATTTTATAGAAGTCGCTTCGAATACCTTATTTTAAATTAAAAGATAAACACACACACATTCAACCACATAACTATACTATCATAATATGATATTACCCAAATCAAAGTACGTAATAAATGCAAATGACACATTATTGGATCTATCCATCGTCAATCAAAGTTGGAGTTTGTACAATAACCTCTCGGATAAGGTTTCAGAGCTTTTAGCACCCGCTGTGACGTCGACATTTTCATATAGCTCTTACGTATCCCTTCTCAATTCTTGAATTACATGGTTTTGGAGTAGTGTGCTTTACAGTATATTGGTATATGTTAAATATGGTGAAAACTAGAAGATATGAAAGTTAAATATGTACATCTGAGTAATCGGTAAAATTACTTCCTGTCTACGATAGTTAACCACAATTCCTTTAGCTTTTTAAATGATTGTATTACGGGTACGTCTGTGTGTGTGACTCTGCCGGGATATTTACAAAAAAAAAAAAACTTCAAAATGTTATCTAAGGCCTAAGCTATATTTGAGAAATTATGTGAGTTTACATGATGTCATGACAACGAGCTATTTTTAATAGTTACTTTCATGTTATCTAAAAAGCACATCAATATTCCTGATATTACTTGTGAAAACTTGGCACTGATTTTAGCCTTTCATCATATAAATAATTTGTCTTGTTTTGTGCTAAGTACCCTATTAACTAAGAGGATTGCAATCGATACATTATCGATTGCAATCCTCTGAGTTAATAGATACTTATTGAAAACTAAATCTTTTTATAAAATAGTAATCTATACTAATATTATAAAGCTGAAGAGTTTGTTTGTTTGTTTGTTTGTTTGAACGCGCTAATCTCGGGAACTACTGGTCCGATTTGAAAAATTCTTTCGGTGTTAGATAGCCCATTTATCGAGGAAGGTTATAGGCTATATATCATTGCGCTACAACCAACAGGGGTGGAGCCACGGGGGTGAAACCGCGCGGAGCAGCTAGTAAAAAATAATTATCTTGTTGCATGGCTCTTACGTCCACTTTATTATTCTTTGCTACAGATTTCAAGTAGGTCCCTACTTGCATTCTGCTTCTATTGGTAATTACGACAATGAATAATGGATTCCTTTATCATGAAGCCAGCATTGATAAAATAAGTAGGAAAACGTCAATGTATTAATACATATTTTCCCTACATTACACAATGTTTTACCTACAATGAAACAAAAGTTCAGTTCAGGTGCTATAAATAAATTGATTACAACATTACGAGCAAAATAACCAGGGATCCCACCTTGCAATTTAATAAAGAACGGAATAACCGTCCCCGTACTAATTGCCTTCATTGTGACACTCCTTGCATAAACCCTATTTGTTTGGATTTTGATTAATTTCCTTACACGTGCATGAAATGTTTAATTAAATTCTGGATTGGTAAATATGAAAATACTGCAAGTGATTTATATAACCTGTATATTTACAGTTTTGAGGACGTGAAACTTGAAATTTGAAGGATAGCTATACATTTTAGCTTTGGCACTAAACATAGGTAACAACTAAAACACTATTGAATAGTATAATGTGCTGCAATTTATTGTAATAATTACAAATGTATACAGTGAAATATTAAGGTACTCGTCGTATACATCTATTTATGCATGTTGAAGGAAGATTCTATTTTAATCCATGGTTGATCAAATAATACTGTAAATTGCGAGACTTACAACAGCTGTAAATACTGTTGCAATTCTCACATTCAAAGGTAAAAAAAATAAAACAATTTCAGTGAAAAACAAATAAACTTAAAATTCATTACGATATACCACTAATAAGAAATAAAATGGGAGTCATAAAGCCTTTGTGAAGGCATTATAACAGGCAATTACGGAAAGAGGCTTAATAGCTCGTAGTTATTAACTAAAAGTTTGAGTGCCAAATGCAAGGTGTCCATAATGACCTCTATGGCCGAACCATAGAGGTCATTAGAGTTCAGAGGGATTAACACAAGTAGGTAAATATCATCAAAACGGAGTAATTTTACTAGGCAATTAGTATTCTGAAAGTTTTTGAATGTC
>CAJQZN010041315.1:107301-135145 GCA_907164685.1 Colias eurytheme
TTTAATGGGCTATTATTTGGAATAATTAGTAGGAGATAGATGTTTTTTAAAATTAGTACCTATTAGTACCTATTCAAAATTTAGCATTAATAAATATGTAAAAAAAATATTTTAACAGCATAATATAGAGTGAAGAAAAAAAAAGTTGGTATAAAGTGGAAAAAAAGGTGGTATAAGGTATTTCTTGCATATTTTGATAATAGTTTCCAAATGCAGATTTTATAATATATGCTACTGGGATAAAAAGTAGTCTATGTGGTAATCTAGATATTTTTAACTGTAGATCAAAATTTAAGCTCAATTCGCCGAGTTGTTCTTGTATGTATAAAAAGCAACTAAAATTCGAGGAAGTTTTGATTAAAAACCTCTACAATAGGATCGCTAATTAACAAGCAGGTGCAATCTACGGATTATTTCCATTGTTCTAGAGAAAATATAGTGCAGATTTTTAAGCGTTTTCTGCATATGAAATAAACACAGTATTTTGTGTTTTCAATGTTTAAACATCTTATGAAGTCGTTATCTCAGAAAATATAAAAAAAAACATCATTAAGCATTTTAAAACATATTTTAAATCAATCGAAAGACTAAACTCAAACATTTATATAAATTCATTTAGGTAGACTTCTTCTAAAAGCACTTTTGAATCATCAAAACATAGTTTTACCATGTACCACCTAAGCTACTTACTATTAATGCCATAAAATATTTATTTCCTCCATAATGACTTATCTTCTTAATATATATAAATCTCGTGTCACAATGTTTGTCCTCTATGGTCTTCCTAAACCACTTAACCGATTATAATAAAATTCGCACACCATGTGCAGTTCGATCCAACTTGAGAGTTGAGAGATAGGATAGTTATATTCAAATTCAAATATAATTTGAATTTGAATTTGAATTTAGTTTTTATGAAAAAAAAAACGTAAACATGTAGGTACCACGGGCGAAGCCGGGGCGAACCGCTAGTACAATCATAAATTTTCCATACAGTCATCGCGTATCCATAATAATATATTCAACAAGTAGGAACAAAATAAAGGAAATCTCCCCTAATTGATATCTGATCGGAATCAAAGTGATTCATCAGCTGAGTGTGTTTGTTCTAGCGATGATGGATTACCTACATTTTGTAAATACTGATGTATATAATCGTTATCTCTACATTCATTATCCAGGACTTTTGTATGAAAAGAAATGATTGGTATAAATAGAAAGACTAATTCTAATGTGCAAAAGTGATACTTTTCGCAAAGTCAGCTGGTTAACGTAAATATAACAGGCCTGTATCTTAAGAATTGATGAGTGATTGATGATGAGATTGAATGCATACCATGGAATAGTCTTCACGATTGTTGAACAATATTTTTTTTTAGTTTTGTAGCGAAAACTTCCCATCCATTTGTCTCTTTTAGAAAATATGGACAAAACAGGAAAAGGCTTCGAGGTAATAAATATTTAAATATCAAGTATCTAAACAGATAAAGTAAATTTAAGAATAAGCCTTTAGGAAAAACATGTATTAAATATTTTTCAGTTTAAAATCAATGCAGAGGTAACGACTATTTAAACACAAGTATCTAGCGTACCTAAATTTAAAGCATCCGACCTTAAAGCTTGTATTACCATTCTACAATATGTTTCAGTTTAAAACCAATCTACTATGCGGTCACGTACATCGTAAGAGCTGTTGATAACAATCTCAGAGATGGTTCTAAAACTGCAAGCGACGAGACTGGTCCTGAAGGAATTGGCGAAACAACGGATGAACACTTGAAGCGTTTGGAAATTGGTGTCACAAAGTACTTCTTGAGTGAACTGGTAGAGCAATTCTCTTGGGTTTAATTCATGAACTAAAATAAATGGCTCGTATTATTGATTTCACTTAGTATCCTTCGATTTAATAATACGCAATTATAACTTTAACTAGACTGGATATCAGTACATAGTATAAAACAAATTCGCTTTCTGTGTCCCTATGTCACTATATCCCTATGTATGCTTAAATCTTTAAAACTATGCAACGGATTTTGATGCGGTTTTTTTAATAGATAGAGTGATTCAAGAGGAAGGTTTTAGTATATAATTTATTATGTTTTAGACAAAGCAGGTGAAGCTGCGGGCGGAAAGCTAGTTAATTATAACCGAAAAGATGCCTTTTTATACTTACTTAGAATAGAGCTGATATTTCTATCTATGACCATTAAAACGATACTAAATTTATTTGACTTTTTTAGGACCTTTCTTATTAGTGGATACTATAATAAATGTTTCAGTTCAGCTAGATTTATAATTACTTCTTCTACTATAATTACATAGAGCAACTTCTCATTTCAGCTATTTCATGATATCTGTTACCAACTTTTTTAACTATATTTTATTAACCAAAGCCTATTGTAAAATAAGGTTCAGATATTTTATCGTCTGACTAAATTCAAGAACAGAGTATTGGGATTATTCTCGGTTTCGGCTACACGTGTTATCGACTGTATATGGTAATTTCATCCGTTCTCATTTCTCAGCTATAACTCTGTTTGTAATTGTACCCAGATTACAGTACTATTACATGAGATCTATACCTTTCTATATAACTAGCTAGCTTTGTAGGTTATATTTAGCGCACTATAGCTTTAAAATTGGATTTTGATTTAAAATTGGATTCGGGGATTGTGTTAATATTATCTATTCTATCTATACTTATCATATAAGAATAAAGGTCCCCTTTTTTTTTGTTTATTTCCGATAAACATAAAACTACTGCACCAATTTTGTCCTGTTTTGTCAATGGATCACGGAGAACCACGCTGGTTCTCGAGGAACGTTTTGGTATATAAGTTGTTAAGTTTGAGACAACGCTAATGGACGCGGAATGCTAGTCAATATATAATTATGTTTGTTTCTATAACCAAATATTTGCCTTTCGATCGTTTAACAAAGCAAAAATAAAAAAATCTACAGGTAAAATGTTCTTGATACACGGAGATGTCTGCACCTAATGCACCGTTCGATTTATCTAGCTTTACTTTTACGAGTAAGTAAGCATTCTGAGCAAAGCACTTAAGAAATGGCTTTGTCTGTATCTAGATTTATATCTGATATTCAAATCAGTTTGCTTTTTATTAAGTTGAAATGGTATACAAATGCAATAAAGATTATTCATTCGGATAGATGCATTCGCGCTATATTTGAAATGTATAAGTAAATGCCTATATTTACGTAATAAAATAAGTACCAAAATTTCATTGATCATAACCGTGAAATTCGACTAGTAATGATTTTCAATAAAATAAAAAATACGGCATATCAGTTATCTGGACTTGTTTAAAAGAAAAGTGAATAGGCGTTTACATAATAGGTTTGCATGCTCGCTTGTCGCTTTCCATCAAGTGAAGCGATGGTCAAGTGCTTGTCTATTCCTGATTAAAAAAAAGTAATTATAATATAGTAGAATACGGATGTAAAATAGCCTTAAGGTTTTTATCATTACGATCTGTACCTATGTAGACAATTTATCAATATTTTACTATATTTTAAAAGATAACACTGCGATAAAGAAATCATTTCCATTCCAATTATTCGATACTAAATGAATCAGCGAGACTACCATAGAAATTAAATGAAAACCTGAGCGTTTTAACTGGCTTGATCCAATCCGAGTAGATCAAACAATTTTATCAGATCTAGCCTGTTTCTCGACCTGCAATCTGTGTTTAAATTAAAGAGAAATATTTGTTTATTAATAACGCTTATCAATTTTGCGTTGTTTGTTTTATAAGTTTCGATGAATAGCCATTATACTGAAATTAAGCTTGGAGATTTGAGTTGGATGGATTTACGTTTGACACGTTTGTTTAGGTGGAGAATGTTATTAAATTAATCTCCCAATTTAATATAACTATCAGCTCGTGATTAAGACTCATAAATTGATATTATACTGGTATTTATGATAATATTTTTACTACTGTATCTCTAGGTGATTTTTGTTTTACACTATCAATCACATACTACCTCAACTCTTAAATATCGTCTGATAGTTATTATTAGATACAAATTACTTCACATATAATTCTTCATATTGTTTAGAAAACAACATAAATGTTACCTTAATCACCAAGAATAAAGCTCAACACTTTATAAAATAGAGTGCAATGTGAAATAAAAATAATAACACAATAGAAAATGTCTACATCATTAGTGTTAAGTGCTAAAAATAAAAACACTGTAGTGTGAAACAGTAAATAACACATACAACGATAGGATGTTGGATGCTGGAAGTCGTCTCTCGTGTTTCCGATAAGGTTATTTGTAAGTCTACATTTTAACAGTACATACTTGTTTTCTCTATAGGTACATAAATATTCAATGCTATATACTTATAATGTATTTACGTTTTCTCTACATAAGAACCATCCTCGTACTTCAAGGAATCAAATCATAAAAAAATAATTATCGAAATCGGTTCAGCCGTTCTCGAGTTATGCGCTTACCAACACATTTTGCGATTCATTTTTATATATAAGATTTGTAAATTGGTAAGTAGTGATGTTCGTTTATAGTAGAAGCCCAATTCTCGACTATTCCTTTTGAAAAAGAGGAACAGGCTACCTACTCGTAAGGCAAATCCAAATTTTCATTAAATCGAGTATTAGCACTATAAAAAGAGTTATTTGTTTATAATTTCAGAATGAATTTCGGAATAAAATATCTAACCGAATTCGTTGATTAAGTTAACGTACATTAATTAATCAAATCACTATGAAACGTTTGCTGTCCGTGAAATCAAACGACTAATATGAAATTTCAATTTGCAGTAGAAATGTAATTTCACAAACAATCTGATAAGTGCCTACATGTCGGTTGCAGGAAGTATCGTCCGATATCCGATTGGGCAAATGTATGTACAATTTGTGAAGAACTTGATGCAGTATGGATTATTCGCAATGGGGTTTGGTACTTTTGTATGGGCTAGTATGAACTTTCGCGGCCAGTGATGAAACTTGGATAATATATTTTAAACGAGCAATATATACATTGATAGTGAAGATATAGCAACCATTTGTGTTGTGTTGTTATGTTTAGTATAAGGAGCGGTTACACTCAAAGTCATATATTTATTTATTCAATTAGACTTAGAAGCAATTTTGAATAGTCATAACACATTTTTAACATTTACCACCGATTCGGACAGCAGTATCTATGGAGAAGAACCGGCAAGAAACTCTATTCTAGTGATATTATGGATTGTGATTTGTGAGTCGTGTATTGTATTTGAGAAAGAATTCTTTGTAATTCAGTTGAAATCGTTAGTCGCGGATAATTTTAAATAGTGCGCACTTTTCCCGTAAATGAATTCTGTGGTATTTGGTACGTACCACTTAAGTGCAAAATGGTGATTTTTGGGTATGAGCGTTTGAAAGTTTTCACGGTTGCTACCCTGTTGCTACAGATCGGAATAAACACTCGAGTAAAACAAATTTATGATATTTAAATGTCTATTATGTTCAAGTTTTGAACACTTACAAAAAAAATAAAAAAAATGTTCTAGTTCAAGAGTAATTGTTACTTAACATGTTTGTACCAAAAGAAATAATGTGAAAATGATGTGAAAATGTCTAAAACGTGTGTACTTAAGTGGATTAGAGCATATTTATTTGTACTCTTAATTAGTATTTATTCCTATTTTTACCTTAATGGAAAGGATTTTTCTTTTTTTTTTTCGACGGAGACATAAACAGACATTAAAAAACAAATATTATGGGGAAACGTCTTCCATACAAATAGATTTAACCATATATAAAAACAAAAACGAATAGGAGTGTGATTTGCCACAAATAAGTACTCATAAAAAAGCCAGGAAATATTGTGATTTTCGTGCAATATGCAATTCTCTGATACTCTCTCTACAAAGTAAAATCCTAAAAGTAGTGTGTGTGTATGTGTGTGGTTCAGAAGTCACGGTAGTTCGCTTGCCTGCCGTGCTAGATGCTGCGGGATCGATCCCATCAACCGACATGTACCAATGTGTCTTTTTCGGATGCATAAGTAAATTCTCTAATAACCAGAGATACATCTTCTATAACAAGAAAACATCATCATTTCTAATAACAGGAAAACATCGTGATGGCAACCGAGATTTTGGTCTGAAATCACCAACCAGCAGTGAGCAAGCGTGGTGATTACTGCTCATGTCTTCTCCTTGTGAGAAGATGTCTTTACCCTGCAAATAGTTACGAGCTGGATCCAGTCAAATAAAATTTGTTTGTAAAACGTACCACTACAACATTCATTCATAGTCGTCATCACTGTCCTGAAAGTCATAAGATTGTTTCTAGTCGGACCATGAGACAATGATTTGAAATAATCATCATAAATTGGATCACTTATTGGCAGGAGATCTAAGATATCTTTGAATTTCAGAGCATCGATATTGATAGGCTCATTAGAGGCCAATGGCAAAGCCACTTCGGAGAATTCTATCTTTTCTCAGTTCTCTTAAACCAGAAATACAGAAACTCTTCATTTTCACTCAAAGAGTATTTAAAATCTACGTCATTAGACTTTTCATACATCAACCAGAAAATACAGTTCTAACCAAATGTAGTTTTGTCTGTTGCAGTATTTCTTTTGATAAAATGAGTAGGTAGTCAATAGTTTCGAAAATGGAAAGAAGTCAGATTCATTAATTAATTTTACATCATGGCGATTGCTGGTCATTTTCATTTATCTCGGGGAACGGAGATGGTGCTGTTTCTTTTTTGAATGAATCTTTCAATATCTGCTTAACAGGCAAGATATTATACCGTTTTTGACCTGGAAAACACTGAATATAAAATAAGCTACTCTACTTCTTCTGCCAAACGGTTAATAAAATGCCATAATCATGATGCGATTTTATCCGCACCTCTTTGAGCTATTCACTTTGCGGATTTTTAAATTGAAAGTCCAAAGTTTCTTTTATAAAAGGCTACAGATGCAGTTAAATTTGGAATCTGTAAACAAACAGCTTTTATCTTTTAGTTTCATAGTGAAATGTTGCCTTATGCTCCGATTTTTCTAAATCTATTCTAATCTGACATGAAAGAATGAATTTGAAGAGACAAAGAATCAAACCTTGTGCGTGTAGGTATCGTTATTTGGCTTTTTAAACGTTTACCAATCTAACCAAATCGATTTAAAGATTGGTAAACGTTTCTGAACACACTAAGTCTAAGAGTTCTTGCATCACATGCATGTTTCTTTATAGATAATAGGCTTGAGACCTAATGTCTGAAGATTTAAATTATGTGCCAAATAACGTTATATTTAAGTAAGGGAGAACTCAGAGAAGACCTGTTAAGTTCACAAATAATTTTATTTGATTTGGTACAAATAAGTTAAGTGATGATAATAATTATTCAAGTTTGGTCTAATTATGTTAAGTGCTCTTACGTTGTAAATGTCCGTTCGTTGATTGAGCATTCGTTTTACAAGTCTATGTTAAGTTATATTAATATATTTGTATCAAATAAAAATATATTTTTTTGTACTTAAGTGGTTTTGATACAACCTATTTAAGGTATTTCTACTATCAATAGGCTTATGTGACATAGACCAAACGAAAGAGGACGTTTTTATCAGTATAGATGACCAAAAAACAAAAAATGGCCATTTTTGCACTTACGAGGTATATACCAAACACCACAGAATTATTTACCTAAAATTATGTTCATTTACTAAGTAGGTACGTAATAAACAGTAATAATTATTCGTATGATATATTTATCGATGAAGGAAGATTCGGTGTTAATAAAACATTTTATTAACCTTAATTAAGCTATTGCATAACTTCTATCGCGGGCCTTGAGCGCGGGGACCGAATCCAGAAATTTAGTAACGAAAAACCTCACGCTCCCCACTCCGACGGGCGCGGAGGTGTGGCTTGAAGGCATATCATGCAATAGCTTTACCGCGGCAGTCCCCGAGTGCCACACGTCTTTTTTTTTTCCTTTGAAGATATTAATAAAGCATTCTTAATATAACTGTAATTAATTTCAGATAATCTTTCCTATTAATTGGTTTCTCCGATCCTTATTGAAATATAATAATTTGGGACATGTTTCATACATATCTAAGTTTTGATTGCGCTCCTCTATCCAATAATAATCTTAAATCGTCGAGAGAAGGGACGTTGATAGACAGAAGGGTGGCATAATTATCCCTCCATGAATTAGATTTGAATTAGTTACGAGTTTAACAAATCCCAAACTAATATAGCCGGATTTCGTACTGCAAATAGATGTTTTTATTTGTTTTATTAATGGCCGATTTTTCAATCCTTGGCTAAAATTTATCCGTCCAATAAAGTATTACACGAACATATTAAAATGTCACCTGTAAACTGTCAAATATGGGCAAGTAGAATACATTTTTGAAATGGTAGTTTAATACGTTATTCGACGAATAAGTTTTAACCAAGCATTGAAAAATCGGCCCTAATTGTTTATTAAATACAAAATTCACTAGTTCTTGCCTGTTTCGTTGGTCTTGTGTTAAGCTGTCAGATACTTGGAATTTATATTTTTTTTTTCAATTGGCTTAGCTACCGAGGTTGGACATTATTGTTCCACACTTAACTGCAAATTTGGGTAAAGGAACTATTATTGTTTAGCAATTGTTTTAACATTTAACATAGTTTTTCTTAGTTAGTAAATCTTCGAAAAGACAATTTATTGTATTAGATATCGCATTCAATATTTAAATAGGTCGTAGAATGTTAATAGCGGAGTGTTAGAAATAAAGGGTAATATTCTTGTTATAATGGAAAGCCGCTAGCGAGACACTGCTAACGACGTTCTAAGAAAATATACAATAAGAGGTTAATTGCAAGGCTTCTCTAATAAGCATCTAATTAGCTACTAAAAGCTATTATAACTGGATAATTAGCGCAAAGCATAAGCTATTAACATAGATATATAGTTCGTTTCTGAAACTTAAAACAGAAATAAACTTTTCTATCTCGGTAAAAGTTCTTGATAATTATTTTCTTCTATAGTGAATTTTGTTTCCTACGATTTTAATACAATAGTTTCAAAAAGTGGGAATATTAGTGTTATTTTTTGTGTTATATACCTGCAGTTTTTTTAATGACGATTGTAATGATACGACACATTACCACAAGGCAGAAAAATAAAAAAAATACCTTAAATATTTAATGATATTTTAAAATATTAAATGAATTCTCTATTTTTTTCAAAAATAAAAAGCGAAAAGGAAAGAGAAAGGATTATTAAATATAACTATAAAAATTAAAATACAAGTTTAAATAATAAATGAGTTTTGTTTTTATAACCCTATGATAGTCCTGTCGCGTAAATTCCTTCATAAAGATAGGATGTTTTATGGAACAAAGTTTTTACAGCATTGTTTTCATTGGAATAATCCCACCAAATTCTCAAGGACTTCATGAAAAGTTCCAGACTTTAATAATGTCAAACGTTTAATTTTCAACAAAAACATCTTAATATCAATTTTGGCCCTTTATTTAACATTTCAATTTTCATACATAGTATGGCAGTATAATCTATCCTGCAGCGAATTACTTAACATTTTAACATCAATATCAACATATAAATTTATAGAGAATAGAAATAATTCGATCACGAGGCGGGACTCCAACCCGCATCCTTTCGCGCCATTCCGGGGCGGATATGCCTGACCAATCCAGCCACTCGTGACCCGCCAGAACAATCGAATTTATTCTATTCTTTCAGTTTTATGTGTCTAAGGGACACACCGCGCGCCATCAATTGAGATGATTAACAACCATCTCAACCAATATGAAACACTTTTCAGTGAATACAATATTGTAACAATGGAACACGACCTTTTTTGTTGAAATTGATATTTTTTGTTTTATGGATTATTGAAATTTTGAATGCCATAAAACAAAAAATATCAATTTCATCAATATCAACAATTAAACCCTTGCATTCTCAAATGAATAAGTAATTCTAAAACAAAAACCAACATCAAAGAAAAACACAATTTAAGCGATTCTTAAAACACAAATCACTACCCACCACTTCAAACTTTAATTACGTGTACAAAACGAACTCATATATGGGAATTATGACGTCATGAGTTCTCTCGGTCAATGAGCATGCATTGAAAAGAGACAACTTAGCAGGGTTGCCATATCGAATGAGGTTTAATATCGCAAAGTTAATTCATAAGCTGGCAATATTACGTCATATGTGTTACGTAGTAAAATGTTCATTTATAGCTTATAGTTATTTGATTTATCTATACATATATATAAAACTCAAAGGTGACTTATATAGTGATCTATCAACGCACAGCCCAAATCACTGGATGTATCGGGCTGAAATTTGGCATGCAGGTAGATGTTAGGACGTAGGCATCCGCTAAGAAAGGATTTCCCGAAATTTTTGCGGGAACGGGGAAAAACGGGGATGTACGTACAAAGTCGTGGGCGGAAGCTAGTAAAGAAATACATTTCATAACATATTATGTCGGTATTAAAATAAGTAAGTATTTGTAAATTGCCATTCCTACTTTAAAAATCTTTTACTAGTAATAGACGGGTCCACACTGACCGAGCTTCGCGCAGCCAATGCTTCGCGAGGCTGCTGGCTCTGTCGAACTATTTATTTTTATAAAACGTATGCCCATCAATTCACAAACTCGTAACTTTAGTTCATTATTATGTACTTACTTACTTCCACAAAAACTCATTTCTCGAATCCAAGAACGTTTTATAGTACAATTATTACAGAAGTCATTTATTATTATATAGAGCAACGCGGTTTCACCCGCGTGGCTTCTGTTGGTCTTAGCGTGATGATATTTATTTATTTATTTATATTCTTTATATAATTAAATATATAATAAAGCCTATAGCCTTCCTCGATAAAGGGGCTATCCAACACCGAAATAATTTTTCAAATCGGACCAGTAGTTCTTCAGATTAGCGCGTGCAAACAAACAAACAAACTCTTCAGTTTTCTAATATTAAATATTATAGTATAGATATAAAACTTAATATTAACAATTTCCGACATAGCAAAGTAGGTATAAAATGATCGCGTGGAACTGCAGGTGAAGTTATATAATGAATACTATTTCATATTGAAACGGTTTTCAATATAGCTCTGTGGGAGACTGAAAGACCTAATTGAAGTAGGAAATATAAATATGAAGTTAAAACTTTATCAATAAATGCCATGCAAAAGGTTTAAGTTTCTGTTTGTGAAATAAAAGTTTGTTTTAAAACAGTTTTTTAATGCTTTTAAAGGAAGATATTTTCAGGTTAATGTTTAAACTGTACTTTTTGAATCAATTTGTGTTTCTCTAATATGTAATTGAAATGGTTGGGCTCATGTTAATAATTTTATTGACATTAAATATTAAATCTTATACTTACAGGAAATCGCATTATCGAAAATACATTTATTTAAAATCAACAAATGCACAAAACAGGCAACGGTAAATAAATTTTTAACCAATTTTTTTCGCACATCCAATAAATACCCAGATATATAAACTTTTCTATATTCGTGAGTAAATCTTTTGTACAATTTATTTTTTCACTTAAACTATTCGTAAAATTTATTTTTTCACTAAAATGAAAGCGAAACGAGTACTTAGACCGTAAATACCTTTAAGCGGCAATACAAGTGAACAGAAAATTCTTTCGAAGCTTCAGTTTGGTTCTTTAATACGATAATGTCGACTAAATTCTTTGCACTTAGTTGGAAATAGTTTTTTAACAGCTGATTTTGGTATTTTTATTGGTATACCATGAAACCGCTTAAGTATAAAACTATTTTAATATTTATACTTATAATATTATAAAGCTGAAGAGATTGTTTGTTTGTTTGAACGCGCTAATATCAGGAACTACGGGTCCGATTTGAAAAATTATTTCGGTTTTAGATGGCCTATTTATCGAGAAATGTTATAGGCTATATATCATCACCCTTAGACCAACAGAAGCGGAGCAATGCGGGTGAAACCACGGGGCACAGCTAGTTAATTATATTATGTTATAGGTACCTATTAGAATACATATTTAGGGTATACTTAGATGTCTGTGTTCGATTTTAACGAGGAAAACGATTTTTTTATTAATTCTGAGTCCGGAAAAATATACCCATATTTGAACACGATGACAAACATAATTTTCCTTACTATAAACAAAATGAAAAGTTAAATCACGCGAACAGAGGTGTTGTTATTGAAACTTTATTATATTATATTTCGTACCGAGGACCTGCCAGGGAGAGATTTAAACTTTCAAGCTTGTACTATAAGCTGCTAATAGCTTTTGGATGCTTTTATCATCGATAAAGTGTCACTTAAAAATTCTATAAATATATTAGATTATTTTTAGGTACACCATTAGTTAAAATTTTTAAATATAAAATTATAAAATAAATAAAATATATTTACTTAGTTACTTTTAGATTCAGAAACTTCGAAGATTTTTTTACGAGTGTTCGAAAAATGAAAGAAAAATAGTGTTAAAGTGAGAAAATAGTGAACTGTTAAAAAAAATTATACTTAATACAGGACTTTAATTGTAAAAAACTGTTTTACCTACCATTTATTTGACAATTCTCTTTTAAAAAGTACCTTACCTATGTATTACAATCTATTACATTTGAGTCAAAACGGTACCTACATAGTGTAGATATACATACATACTATATCTTGCATTTCCCTAAAGAGTAAAGATGCAACCATTTTTACTCCCAAGTTGCAACCTTGTTAGTTTTACGAGAACATCAAGTACGTACAAGCATATTGCATATATCTTACACGACAGTTCAATATGTGGGAATAGTTTCAATATGGGCCACAATGGCCAGCGTTGGGCGAGTAGAGGCAATCATGATAGAGGGCCTAAATGTAGATCGGCCATCATTGTACTATATGTTTATTCATAATCGCTGTAATAAATAAAATAATAAATATTTCAGGACAATTTTCACACACGGCACGATCTGATCCCATACTAAGCTTCGCTTGTGTTATGAAACCAGATGGTTGATAAACATATAATTTTAAATAAATACTTATATAGATATTTAACACCCAGACACAGAGCAAACATCTATATTCATCACACAAACATGTGCCTCGGGTGGGAATCAAACCCACCACCACTGGCTTGGAAGGCAGGGCCACTACCAACCATGACAACCGGTCAGTCAATTGTAATGGCGGCAAACATCGACAAGCAATTATTGGGCCAACGCTGCCCATGGTCCAGAGAGCCCAGCAGACCAGGGCTATAACAATGATACAAGTTAATGTATGCGTTTAACTGGACGTGACAGTTGAAACTAATGTCATTCAAATTTGATGGTATTATACTGCCCTGCTAAGCGCAAAAGCGGTATCTCAAAAAAAATCGTAAAATTGATTTTTATGCCATCGGATAGCTTTAAAAAATACGCATCTACTGGACTAATGCCCGTTTTCACCAACGACCCGTAAAATTTAAGTGTCACCTAAGTTAATTTAAGGGATACCTAACGTAAAATTTGCTTTCACCGACATATAAGTGTCACCTAAATCGTTAGGTAGCCCTTAAAATTTAGGGGGTGAATATTCGACCCCCTAACGTTTAAGTGATAGATATTTATCCTATTTAACGTATTAAAAATGGATAGCGACAACGATACAAATATTAAGAAGCAATTGAAGATATATAATTATAAAATAACCGAAGTTTGTTACGGCGAACGCGAATTTACCATGAAAGATCAAAGGATTAAAAAAAATATGATGACAGATTTGTACACGTTTTCTCTTTTCTGCCATTATTCTTTATAATATAATTACAAACACCAAAAAAATAACACGAATCAAACAAAGAATGCAGCCGGCAACAAAATGAAAACAGACGCGATGACATTGTCATTAAAATGTCACTGTCAAGTGTGGTTTTAGACAAAATATAATAAGTTGTTTTTTTTTTTTGTTTTTAAATATTTTTAAGGTAACGAACTCAATATTTACACATAAACTGAGTGAAATTAAGCGATTTTTCAACTAAATATCAATAGAATCCTATAGTCGATACACTTTTCGACTAACATTGCGTAGCATCCCCACACTAAACGTCACTTAACTAGGGGTCTCTTATTTAGGTGACCCTTATGATGGTGAAACAGAATTTAGGTTAGGTAGTGATTTGAAGGGTCCCTTAAAATAAGGAACCCTTACTTAAGTGACTGTTTAGGGGTTACTGGTGAAATCGGGCATAAGCCATTTAGCACTATCTTGTTCAAAACGTATGAAAAAACCTTAAGAAAGATTTTTCTATCTCAGTTTTACCATATATCACTAAGGGTGTTAGAGGTATATTAATATTACGTAGGCAACCAGCCGCAAATTTAAATATCGCTAAAATTCTTAAATAAATACCATTGAGATAATATTAATATGGAGTCGATACCGCCTACACCACTTATGTTCCACTCAACATACGTCATGTGGCGTAACTGCACTCAGTCGCTTGCTCGCTATTTGGCGCGAACGTCACGCTCATTTTTTATTTGTTTTAAAGTGAAACGCATCAAATATGCCTACGTGTGTGTTAGGATATTGCACAAATAATACAAATAATACGGAAAAGTGCAAAGGAATAACTTTTCAATCAGTAAGTAACTAGATAATAATTTTTAAAACTTAGTTAGAATAAAATTTTTGGCGGGCGACATTTTGCGTCATTTGTCATAGATTAAAAATTTAAGATATGACATTGGGCATGAAATAAGTGTTGTTAGTAATATTTGCTGGCGTATATTTTTATAGTATAAAATAATAATTTTACATATTTAGAAAAGCATAGACTGGTTGTTAATTGAAAAAGGTGAAATCATGAAATATGAAAATCAATTACTTAATCACAAATTTTTTTTTTGTTAATTGATTTTAATCAATTTTAATTGATATTGTATAAGCTACTGACTTGAACGTATAATTTAATTATTATTTATTTATCTGCACTAATATTATAAAGAGGAAAACTTTGTTTGTTTGTTTGATTGTAATAAATAGGCTCATAAACTATTGGACCGATTTTGATGAAATTTGGCACAGACAATCTTTAGACCCTGAGAAAAAACATAGGCTACTTTTTATTGCGAAATATGTACCACGGGCGAAGCCGGGGCGGACCGCTAGTTCAGAGATTAATATTTTTTCTATTCAAGGTTTCCATGTCTGGGTCGTGAAGAAAGGGAAAAATGGGTAAAATTTGTCCAAAACAACCGCAGTGAAGAAACCTGGTTACCATCCGATAGAACTAGCGTCTGTTCATTGCATTTTCGCGATGAGGATAAATATACCACAAAAGCGGGAAGGCGTATTCTAAAGAAGTCTGCTGTTCCTTGTATTGATGTTAGTAATAATAATAAAATTTTACGGATTTGTATAACAAATAAAATATTATTTTAGCCATCACTAACATTATTATTATTATATTTATTTTAGCCGAAGGTGTGCTACAATAGTACTGGAACAATACAAGCAATTTCTGAGCCGGGAACATGTTCTGAGGATGATGAACTAAATATAAATAAACACAATTTTTACACGGCTTTTATTTTTTTTTCTAAAAAAGGCTCAATTTGTAAGGAATGAAACTTCCCATAGCCCATATTGAACCTCCTCATCCTATATTATATGCCAGATATTGTTAGCCCCGCGTAGTAAAGTCAGTTTATATCTAAAATAAATATTAAGTAAGTACAAAGAAAATTTCAAGTCAACGTGCATGTAAGGAGTGGCACCCAATAAAATAAACAGAAAGAAACAAAGTGTCGCCTCTATAGCGGTGAGTCAGTGACATCGCATAATCTATGACTGTCTAGCCGTCATTCGCGCGCCCCGCGCCGCCATCTTGGCGCACAGATTTTGTTCGTGGTGTCTGCTCCATTATTAATATTATCTCAATGATAAATACACAACTTTTGCTTAGCCGATAAGCGGTAAGTAGGATGAGTAAAATCAGTAATGAGTTACCGCTATAATGCTTAGTATTTTAATGCTTGCATAATACGCAAATTGTTTTGAATTAGTGAGATACGGTTGCAATAGCAAAATTAAATTAGCCCTTATGGTTTTACTGGATAAGATCGAATTTCTAATACATTTTACAGTGATTTATCCCTGCCCTTGGCAAATTCGTTCGCAAATTCGTGTCATAACTTGTTTGTTTTTGTTGTGAAGAGGTCATGATATTTGTGCAAAATTAAGAAAAAAACTGTAAATTAAGGTGCTTAATGGAAAAGAAGAGAAAGATCAATATGCACTGTCTCGAATTAAACCGCGTCCATATGTCAGCGAAATGGTTGAAGTTGAAGTTAAAAGAGGCAGTTTTGATATCACCTACAAAACAGGATTCGATCAAAATGCAATTACTGCTAGCATTATAGGAAAAAAAAATTTAAAAAGTCATGTCTTGCCTCCACCAAAAAAGAAAACTGCTCCGGAAGGAATTTCAAGAAACAAAAAAGAAAATATTTTGAAATCTTTTCAAAATATAATACCACAAAATAGAATGTCCTTTTGGAGAGAACTCCCTACTTTTGACTACTAAAATTCCTTCCAAAAACCGTTTGTTTTTAAATATTTTTTTATGTAATTTCAAATTTTAATAATAAAAAAACGTTATATATATACTTTAATTGTTTTTTTTTTCAAATAATACATATTTTATTCGATAGAAAATACATTCCTTTTTGTATACACACATGTTTGAGAAGAGCTAACGAAAAAGCGGTATCTCAATTTTAATTCTATAGTTTACTAAGCGGTGTAACCGTATCTCATGAATAAAGTACATTATTATACATTTTTGATAATTTAACTAATGTGATAACAAATACACCCTATATAATATATAAATAATATTTAACAAATAAAAAAAACTATACATAAAGTATATATATAACTATTTTTACATAACTTCAATTATCTCAAAACTCGCTTTCTTTGAGTTACCGCTTTTGCGCTTAGTTGGGCAGTATACCACTATGCATATTGCAGATACATCAATTTATATGAGTACCTAGTTATATACAATTTAAGAAAATATATTGTATTATGTACCTACTTAAATATAATATGTGATTTGAATTACTTGAATACTTAATATACTATACATATAAAAGTAAAGTCCCATGACCCCTAGTGGGGTAAGGGGCAGATGCATTATACATCTGTTTCACTGATCGATTTTCTTTAGGGACAACTAGGTGATCAGCCTTCTGTATCCTACCAGACCAAGATATTTTTTTTTCTTCGTCTCTACCGGGAATCGAACCCAGGACCCCTCGGTGTTACCACGTGTTACGCTCACGCGTCAACCACTGTACCGAGGAGGCGGTCAAATATATATCTACTATACATATAGGTACATACTTATTATTATTTCTTGGTATTATAATCAAACATAAGAAAAAACTTGTATAGAAAATGCTGCTGAATTTTGGTTATATGGTTATTACATTTTACCGAAATTCAGAATTCTTAGCAACAATATTGGCCGAGATCCAAACACTAGTTACAATACAATGAGAGCTGAAAATCTTTCGATATAAAACCGGTAATACAGTTAAATTATAACATGTATATTTTCCTTTTTATTTTGGGGCTTAACATATTTTACTCTGCGGCTTACAATATTATTTTCATAGTTTTAAATAAGTAGCTGTTAAAATAAATGTGATAAAATTATGCTATTTAAAATTTGTAGAATTTGATTGTTCGCTTGTAAATGTATTTATAGATAAGATATCACTTGTTTAGTTTATTTTTACATAGATTATATACCTAATGAAAAGCCAAGTTTTTATTTTTCATTATACAATTTTGTTACTATACACAAAAACGTCTACGAAAAAATGGCTTAAATTATTACATTACTATTTACTCTTCTAGCTTTTAGAATAAGCATATTACTTAAATATTTCACTTTATATTTATCCTTAAATATAATCATTAAATCCCTACTAATATTATAAATGCGAAAGTAACTCTGTCTGTCTGTTACGCTTTCCCGCTTAAACCTCTCAGCCGATTTTGATGAAATTTGGCACAGACAATCTTTAGACCCTGCCTGAGAGAGAACATAGGCTACCTTTTATCAAAACACCACGCGGGCGAAGCCGCGGGCGGAAGTTAGTTAATTCTAATTTAAATAATTGCAAACATCGAGTAACGCAGAGCACAAAATATATTAAGAACGTAGTTTATTAAAAACCTATTTCTGTACAACATTCAGCAAAAAAACTGCGTGCACGAATAAATCTGTTGTGCCGCTCACGTGGGCGGAAGGATAAAATTTACGGGATAAAAAGTAATATATTTCCGCGTTTTGTATGTAAGTTTTCATAAAGAGCATTATTTTGATCCCATCCATTACTCAAAAAGTTATATAATAGACGTGTAGGATGTATGGATAAGTTTATAAAGAGTAAGGATCATAAATATCCATGAATTTCCATAGACAGATGCTTTTATTTCTTTCCTGTTATATTTTTATTAGCTTTTCGCCCGAGGCTTGGCCCATTTTATCTAAAAACAAATAAATTATATACTTACTAAAACCTCCCGAGTATCACTCTATTTAAAAAAAACGCATCAAAATCCGTTGCGTAGGTAGTTTTAAGGATCTAAGTGTGCGTCCACACTGAATGCGCGGTGGCGGCGGCCTAGGCGGGCGCGATGAGCGGGCGCTCGCGGTGGCCACACCGACGCGCGAGCTCAAGTAGCGGTTCGACGTTTTTCAGGTGTTGCAAACTTTGGACGATTTGCTATTTTTACTGGACAGTCCGATTTTGAGATGAGATCATTATAGAAGTTGTACACGAAATAAATAAAACAGAGGAATAACGGGTGAATCTTATATGAAGAATTGAGATTATACCCTACAAAATTACTGTGGTGTATATAAGTGTTTTAGATTGAATCGCACTTATAAATAAAGAAGTTTCACTTCAACAATTAAGTATTTACCGCTATTTTACGAAAAACAATAAAGGATATAATATAAGAAGTCGAGCGACAAGACCGAACTGGTTTGATACCCCCGCCGTCCGCGCATTGGGTCGCTTGCTGACTAGGCCCGTAGTGTGGCCAGAACGCGCGGATAGGAGAGTTTGAAAACTACGCGCGCTGGCTCGCTCATTACCGTCGCACTAGGCTTCCGCCATAGTCATTTCAATGTGGACGCAAAGGCGCGTTTCATACGTTTGATATTTCGCGCCCGCCGTCGCAACCGCGCTAGGCTCGCAGTGTGGACCTACACTAAGCATACGAAGAAGTGACGAAGCTAGAAGAAAATTAATGGCAAATAGATTATCCTCTATATAACAATTTTATTTATTTCCTATTGCATAAAACATTCCCACTTTAGAACACTATTTTATTAGTATCACATCTATGTTTTATGTTTCTGAATGTTTGTGTGTAACCGACTACCTTAGACTGAATTTTGATCCACTTTAAACGACAGATTTCAAACTGAAACTTTTCCAGGATCGGGGCCAATACAATACGGTATGAGTTCATCTAATTACCTCGCGTTTTTAACATATTTATTATCAGTATTTTATTATCTCTGGTAAACAAAGCCAATTGATCTGAGAAACCCGCATCTTCTGCTCTATCGTAAAGCTCCCAACATCCGACAATCACATTAGGTAAGCAATTGTTTAGCAATTTTCCAATTTATTAAGTCAATGGCCCCGCAAGCCAATCACGAGGTACATTTGTTGTGGATCTGTAGTTAATGGCATTTCAATTGAAATACCAGACTATTATAACTGACTTATGTGAATTCACGATACGTGAACATTGATTTGGTTTTATTTCAAAATTGTCGATAACTTTCATTGTTTGATGTAAAGAAATCTTATGAAATCAACATTCAAACAAATGTAATTATGTATTACTAGCGGTCCGCCCCGGCTTCTTCCCCAAAGGTAGCTTATAGGGGCTTTAGCCCCTGAGAAAGAACCATCTTTAGATTGTCCGTGCCAAATTTCATCAAAATCGGTTGAGAGGGCGTAACAGACAGACAGACAGAGTTACTTTCGCATTTATTATATTAAGTAGGGATTTTTAAAATCACAAGTACCTAATACAATAAATATTGTTTGTACTGAATTTGATATTTTAGTATTATAGCATTCAAATACTTTATATATAATTAAAATTAAACGATAATGAATCATCGAATCCCGCTACGTGATCAAATTTTCTCTTTTATTAAGATGTATAAGTACAATATTGTTTTTATTATCGTTATACATCAAATTACGGATCTAGTATCCAATAAATCAACTACAGAACTTTATTAAATTTAAATTCTACCCCAAAGTACAGAAACAAAATCAATGGGGGTGCAATGGCTGTATACCATCTAACGGCCAAAGCCAACCTCACCTGCTCGCGGTGCACCCTGCCGATCAACGGACGAGGCTCTGGCGATATTTTCTAGAGTGGTAGGACTACAGCTGCATATAATTTTTTTTTCTCATTATATGCAGCACGAATGGGCTGTAGTCCGTCCGGCGCGATACCACTATCTCACACAAAACCGGCGTAAAGCGTTTAGCGTTTCGCATAGGTGAGTGAGACATTCCGGAGGCCCACTTCCCCCCCCCCCCCTTTTCCTTTAAAATCATGGCAGCGGAATTAAAAGATTTATTACCCCAGGAGGGTACCAACACGCAAGGTGCTGGAGAATCCCTCCCTGAGCACTTTTGTTCAGGCTGCCCTGCGTATTCTGGGGAGGGCAAAATCCCGCTCGTTACTCAAGCACGAGGCAATAAGAGCAAGAAGTCCTTTGCACGCCCTTCTACGCTCTGCGTTAACCTCTGTAACATCAGGGGCTTACATTCTAACATCAATGCCGTCCACTACCACCTCGAGACGGCGAAGCCGGCCTTGCTCTTTTTAACTGAAACGCAGATATCTTCCCCCTCTAACACAGCCTATCTCAGATACCCAGGCTATGATCTGGAGCACAACTTTATACCCCGCGCTGGTGTATGCGCCTTTATCCGGAACGATATCTGCTTTCGACGCCTCGGCTATCTTGAAGGGAGGGATCTTTCCATCATTTGGTTGCGTGTAGACTGCGACGACCACCCTCGCGTCTATGCGTGCCTATACAGATCCCATAGCGGTAATGAGGAAACCGACCGACTCATCGAGCATATTCAATCGGCGGCAGATACCATGCTCAATCAGATACCCTGCGCTGAAATTATAGTCCTTGGAGATTTCAACGCCCATCACTCAGAATGGCTTAAGTCCCGAACAACTGACCACGCAGGTAAATCTGTTTTCGACTTTGCTCTTGCCTATGGTCTTACTCAATTGGTACAATCGCCAACGCGAATCCCCGATGTTGAGGATCATACGCCTTCCCTGTTGGACCTACTGTTGACATCTCATCCGGATGGCTATGAGGTCCATGTCGATGCCCCTTTAGGCTCATCGGACCACTGCCTAGTGCGGAGTGTAGTGCCAATCTCGCGCTCTCCACGGCCGGAGCGTATTGGCCGCCGACGCGTTTGGCACTACAAGTCAGCAGATTGGGATGAGATGCGTACATTCTTTTCGTCCTATCCCTGGGGCCGTGTTTGCTTCTCGGCAGACGATCCTAGCACCTGCGCTGACTCTGTCGCCGATGTGATACTTCAGGGCATGGAACTTTTCATTCCGAACTCTGTTGTACCCATTGGTGGCAAGTCCCAACCTTGGTTTGGTCTCTCTTGTAAAACGGCATCACGCCGAAAACAAGACTGTTACCAGGCCTGGGCCAATGCACTCGTGTCTAGTGACCCGAACGCCCGTATACTTAAGAGAGAACTAAACTCGGCCTCTAGGTCCTTCAAAAGAGCAATTGCAAAAGCAAAGTCAGAGCATATTGCTAAGCTTGGCGAGAAACTTGCCCGACTTCCTTCGGGAACGCGCGCCTTTTGGGCACTCGCCAAAGCTGTGCAAGGAAATTTCTGCAAGCCGTCACTACCATCTCTGCGCATGGAGAATGACTTGTTGGCCCACACGGCAAAGGAGAAAGCCGATCTTCTTGGCTCCCTTTTCGCCGCAAACTCGACTTTGGATGACATGGGAAACTCGCCGCCTACCATCTCGCGGTATGAGGGCGCTATGCCGGACATCCGGTTCACCCAGAGCGCTGTGCGTAAAGCACTTTTTGCCCTAGATGTCCACAAGTCGAGTGGCCCCGACAGTATTCCTCCAATTGTGCTGAAGATGTGTGCACCTGAGCTAGCACCGGTCCTCACGCGACTCTTCCGGTACTCATACTCCACAGGCGTTGTCCCGAATTCATGGAAGACAGCGTTAGTGCACCCAATCCCGAAAAAAGGCGATCGCTCTGATCCGTCCAATTACCGACCTATAGCAATCACATCTTTGCTCTCCAAGATAATGGAATCTCTCATTAATCGCCAACTACTGAGATATCTGGAGGATCACCAGCTGATTAGTGACCGACAGTACGGCTTCCGTCGCGGTCGCTCAGCTGGTGATCTTCTTGTATATTTAACTCACAGATGGGCTGCAGCGATTGAGAGCAAAGGTGAAGGCTTGGCTGTCAGTTTGGACATAGCGAAAGCATTTGATCGGGTTTGGCACAAAGCGCTCCTAGCAAAACTTCCATGCTATGGGCTTCCTGAGAGACTTTGCCAGTGGGTAGCCAGTTTTCTCACAGAGCGTAGCATGAGTGTCGTTATCGACGGTGCCTGCTCCGACCCTAAGCCTGTGAATGCTGGTGTCCCACAAGGTTGCGTTCTGTCTCCCACTCTGTTCCTTCTGCATATCAATGATATGCTGCTCAACAGCAGCATTCATTGCTATGCAGACGACAGCACTGGTGATGCAGTTTACACCGGCCGTAGCAATATCTCTCAGGATCGCGTCATCGAGTACCGGAACAACCTCGTGTCTGAAATTGAGACTTCTTTAGACGTAGTTTCTAATTGGGGTCGACTAAACTTAGTCGAATTCAACCCGAAGAAGACACAGGTTTGCGCGTTTACCGCTAAAAAGCTTCCCTTCGACGTAACCCCTATTTTTCAGGGCACTCCTCTCTCAGCCACAGCTAGTATTGGTATTCTCGGTCTCGAAATCTCGAGTAACGTGCAGTTTTCCTGTCATTTGGAAGGCAAAGCCAAGTTGGCTTCTCAGAAACTTGGTGTGCTCTTTAGAGCGGGACAGTATTTCACGTCGCACCATCGCTTCAAGCTTTATAAGGCGCAAGTCAGGCCGCACATGGAATACTGTTCCCATCTCTGGGCCGGGGCACCCCAACAATACCTCCTTCCATTTGACCGTATTCAAAGGAGAGCTGTACGACTCGTTGGCGAACCGAGTCTCACCAATCGGCTTGATACTCTGGCGTTGCGAAGAGATATCGCGTCCTTATGCGTTCTCTACCGCATTTACTATGGGGAGTGCTCTGAGGAATTGTTTGGAACATTACCTGCAGCTGAGTTCCATAACCGTACAGCCCGCCACAAACAGAAATACCACCCTCACCACCTTGACTGCTGGCGGTCGACAACTGCGCGCTTTAAACGGAGCTTCTTTCCGCGCACAACAGTCATATGGAACCAGCTTCCTTGTACGGTGTTCCCGAATGGTTACAATCTGGGGACCTTTAAGAAGAGAGCGTATTCCTATCTAAAAGGCCGGCAACACACTCACAATGTCCCCGGCGTTGTGGGTGCTCATGGGCGACGCTGACCGCTTACCATCAGGCGTCGCGTCTGCTCTGTTGCCTCCTCTCTCATAAAAAAAAAAAAAAAAAAAAAAACAAAATACACAATCCCGTTTACATCCGCCAATTACTGTCTACATTTATTTGATTCTACGAATCACAAAATTCCTTTTAGAAGGGATTAATGCTGACAGGTGAGAGGTTAAGCTCTTATGATAAAACGGTTTAAACAGCTAGGCGTGGGTTAAAGTATTTACGTATTTATAATGAAAATTTGTGAAGCTGGGTGTGTTGTGTGATTTTTAATTCTACTACTAAAAAAGAGCACCTCACTTGATGGTAGTTACGTAAGTAGGTAGTAACCTAGTAGTCTATGAGCAAGAGCAATTATTATATACATATAACTAACCCGTGGCCTCACTCGCGATAAAAACCATCATAGATAAAAATTAACCTATATGCTAATCCAGACAATAAATCTTTAACTGTCTTCGTACCAAATTTCATGCCAAACTCATCAAAGGTTTTTGAACAAAAGAGTTGCAAATATAAAGTCGAATTAACGAATCGATTTTTTTTCTCACTAATGGTGTGAGAGTTCCGTTAAAATGTATAACAGAAAAAAATTATAATAGAAATTGATGGACCTAATAACATTGAACACTAGTTTATTAAAAAGGAAATTGAGGAAAAGACAGCTAAAAAAGAACGTGTAAATATTGAAAGTGATTTTGATTGAGAACATTATATAATAGAAAAAATCTTAAAAGAATTAGGAATAAAAATATGATTCTTTTTCACGTTTCCTGGAAACGGGATTCTGGTGACAAAATGTTTTTTTTTTATATTAATACAAATAAGTCTTCAAACTGTAAACTGTAACTCGATTCAGATTTATGTGACAAGAATCCCGATATGCAACATTTTTAAACGTTTAGTTAAATTTTGAATTTTTAAAAGTATGGCATGACGATTTTCGTAAATGGCTGCACGATGATGGTTATCTGTGCAAAAGTTAGCTTGGTACAAATGGTTGAATTGTTTTTTTTTAAATCAACACATTCGCGTCGGTATGGCGGGCTGTAAGTCACACCTGAAAAGTATGGCATGACACTACCGCCTACTTCTTTTTTATGGGCTATCGGTAAATTCTAAAATTTTTGTGTTACAAACCGTTTGACTTTAGCTATTTTCCGACGAGTTCGACTAACGCCCACGCGACTAAGCCGCCGGTACCAGCGTTCACACCATCATTTTTCTTTTTGTCATTGCGTACTAAGACCCCTGTAGAACCGCCATCCTGTTACAAATGACTCGAAATTTTGTGTCAATATCCCCCGGTCTAAATATTATATCCGTAAAGTATTTTAAAAGTGTAATTTTGTAAGAAAATTCAGCTTGTAGTTTAACCTAAGTTAGCTTATTTATTCGCAATTTTAAACTTCGCCTGTACTTTGAAAGAACTCGAGAAATAATAAAGAAATTATGCTTTTATTTAATGATATTATTCTCGGAAAATATTAGTATTTTAGATGATAGTAATCGGAATTTATATGAGGTAAACAGACTTCTACCGAATCACAGAATACTAACATAGTAGTATACAAAATATAGTAGCTAACGCTAACCGAATGTAACCTAAATGTTCAAAATATTTGTATTTAGATACAAACACCGTCCACACCCAACGAGCCAAAAATGTACGTAGGCTTTGTAATTTAGGTTAAAATTCAAGCTACGCCATCAGGGAAAAGATTATTACGAAATAACTTAGCCATCTGAGAATCAAACGATAGCATTTTGAAAAACATTGCAATGTATTGAAGTACCGATAGCCGTACCAGATATACATAGATTTGATAGTGATATAATTAATAATAATTAATAATATAGTTTTAAAAACCTATATTCTTGAAATTATTATATTTTCTCCGTTTCTTGATAAGTGTACTTTTGAATTAAATCTGTCCTTTTAAAGTGAATGAAAATCAAGTCTGCAGCCGGTTACATACAAATATACAGGTGAAGCTAATAAAAGCGTGTTTAAAACGTTGCACTTATTACTATAAAAACTACGATCATAATATTTACAGTGAAACCTGGTTAAGTGAGACATCAAGGGACCTGCAATGTCGTTTCACTTATAGAGGTATTCCACTTACCCAGTGTCTCAGATATACAGGTATAAATAAATATCTGTCTCATTTACAGAGGGTTCCATTAATAGAGGTGAGAATACAGGTTATTTAAGTTATACAGGTGCGATCATTAAATAAAATATATGGTAGGGTAGAATAAGAATGTGTAAACAAACAATATTATCTCAGTTAAAGAGGTTTATGCATATAAAATTTACTCGCTGTCTCAGTTATAGAGGCAACTATGATGATAAATCGAAATAACAAATCCCAGATATAGAGGTTTACCTCGTCCCACTAACAGAGGTAATTCAGTGCCAAAGTGTTGGGACCTCAGCATGAGTTCCAGTTATGGAGGTTTCTCACTTATCCAGGTCCCACTTAACCAAGTTTCACTGTATTATGATCATAGTTTCATTTGAAATAGAAAATTGTACATAACGATTGAAATGTATGCCAAGTTCGCTAATGGAGAGATTATAATGACTTGGCAACGAGAATTTCTATTGTAATACAAACAAAAAACAGTTAGCTATTCTAAAAGGTATATAGAAGTAAGTTCTTATGTATAAAACTGGAAAGGTCAATAAATAATTCTCAACGCCAAATTCTTTGGAATTATTATAAAAAGGTTATATAAAAAGGCAACTTAGCGATGTATTAATCACAGATAATTTAATAATTCTATGCTTCTAGTCATTTTCATTCAAATACTTCATAAGGTCAGGATGGTAATAACATAATATAGTATTTTTTCAAGCCGAATTTCCAAGTAAAGCTTTCCCCAACTGAATTCGGAACTAGCTACATCATTCTGGCTATCTCCTATTTTTAATTAAGTCCAGTAACTTCGTAAAACTCAACTGAATTCAGTAATAAAAAATAGCATTTGAAACGGAGCTGTTTGTGATTGCATCAAATTGGTGCCGCATTGCATACAAATTGCATAGATTGCTCGTAATATGATAGGAATGCTTCTCATAGTTCTGTACGTTTTATATTGCACTCTGAATTCAGACTCTGAATTATATATAGAGGCTAAGTGCTTGGCTGTATATTGTTGGTTTAAATATAGAAATTTAAGTTATTTAGTGGATTGATATATCTGGAGAGAAGTGCATTTAAAGATTTGATATTATTAATGTCTACGTTAGTTTTACATATTTTGTAAAATGGAGCTACATCTGCCAACAAACTGTTTTACAGTTTGGCAGAGTATTGTGATAATATGTATATGTGTCTTTGGTTCTGAAATAAATAAATAAAAATAAAAAAAATAAACTTAACTTTTTTTAAGTGTATCAAAACTGTTTACTAATAATAATTAGTGTAGTAGATATATTGTCATATAATTTAAAAAAAAGTTTTATTTTGAGTGAGATATATCTCATCTTCTTTAAAGAAGACAGGCGTGTACGTGACAAACTGTACATATGTATACATCTATCTAAATACACACAAGACAAAAGCTAACAGAATCACAAGGAACCTAAAATTGGATTGGTTTCGCCAGCTGGCTGAGATTGTACATGATACGGATCTAAAGCCATCTCATACATTGTGTGGACCGCATAACTTGTACTAGCGTAGAACTTGCATGAATGTGCCTTATTATTCTAGAGGGTACATAATTCTACAAACATCAAAGCATTCTAAATAGGTACAATCAAAATACAATAAAAAAGGTTTAAAAGATGCCTCTTTAAGAAGTTATGATCATAAATATTTATAAAGAACTTCACAGTAGTAATGTAGATGTTGTAGTACTTTAATAAAAATACAGTTTAAATATTGTATACAAAAGATGCGTCTTGTAGAAATTAAAATAGAAGTCTGGAAAATCAACTTTGTAATAAAGATGAAATTTCATACTCTCGTTTATCTCTTCTTATATATAAAAATGAATCGCAAAATGTGTTGGTAAGCGCATAAC